>OX155906.1:11228057-11446098 GCA_944588485.1 Phosphuga atrata
AAAAACTGCTGTGTCTACAAAGTAATAAAAATAAAAAAGAAGTTGGGAGCTTTATCGACGAACATGGTTAAAAAACATGCTACAGTAGGGATCACTTTTGATAATTTACACCAGTGTTGTGAGTCGACTGGTTGTAAAGGGATCAGAATTTTTATTAGCCAAAGATGTTGGCCTAAAACTTCGAATTACCAAAAGACAAAACATTTAAGATTTGAAAAGTTGAAGTCTATTCTATCAAATAGTTCATTTTTTAATAATAATAATTTAATAGTAATAATTAATGATAATCTATTTCTCTGTTTTCACAAAAAATTATAGAATACAATTTTTCATGGAATTTAAATGTTTAAAACAATCGATTCAAATATATTCACTGGATGGTTTCACTTGGAAAATTCAAATTTATCATGGTAAATCTTTTAGTACTTGTACTAGTTTGAGGGCGCATATTGTATACTGACAATTTTTATACTAGTATTCCTTTGTCTATAAGTTACTTTGGAAAAAAAATCACATTTATTCGGTACGCTTCGAAGAAATAGAAAATTTTTACCAAAAGAAGTATTGCACCGCAAATTGAACATTGATGATCTGTATGGACTAGAATCTGATGAAGGAATTGCTATTTATAAATGGAAACAAAAACAAGGTTCTTATGCTATCAACTTACTGTTGGGGAAACCACATTAGGAGGTTCAAAAAATCCGATTTTTTTTACTGCATAAATCGTTAGCTTAACTATCCAAGAACACGCTGTCAAAATTTCAAATCCAAATTCGCATTCGTTTAGATTTTTTGAGCATAAAATCATAAATTTGAACCCGAGCAACCCGATATTGCCCGAACCCAGAACGAGCATAACATTTTCTTCATAAATTTGAACCCGAGCAACGAGAAAATCAGAATCGAGACTCGTGTGAAGCCATAAGCTGGACCTTACTTGGCGTCAGTTCTGACTCAGCCTTCTACGAGTGTGTTTGTAATTGAGACTGAGAAATGTCTTCGCATCCGAAAGGCGACCATGAGTCTAAAGAACGCCGCAGTAGGCCGCTTAAAAGAAAGTTCCACGGGAACCAGCACGGCGACAAGCAGAGTGATAACAACGAAGCTCTAAGTGCTATTGCGAAACAACAAGACAGTTCTACGAGTGAAAATGTGACTGTGAAACCATTGTATTTTTATCGGGTCATCGAATTTTACACTTTGTTTACAGCATTATCGGACACAATAATTTGTCGAAATTGCAAGCAAAATTTTAAATTTGAAGAAACTGGAATCCGAGGCCTTGGTTTCAAACTCGTTGTCAAGTGTAAGTGTGAGTCTAGACATACCAATTCAAGTCCTTCAATAAATACTGGATTCGAGATAAATTGCAAAATAGTGTTCGTCATGCGACTGTTAGGCATTGGTAGACAAGCATTGAATTTATTCTGCAATTATATGGACATCGGCAGCGGCATAGCTGAAGAAACGTATAATGGAATTGTAAGTCACATCCACGTTCCTGCGAAGACTGTTTTAGATTATTGTTGTAAAAAAGCTGTCGAGGAGGAGAAAAAAGAGAAGGAAAAAATAGAAAGACCTATTTTGAATTTCAAAGTGTTTAGAGACGACGGTACTTGGAAAAAGAGAGGATTTAAATCTTTGTTCGGAGTAACAACTCCCATAGCGTATTACTGTGGCAAAGTCATCGATCTGGATGTGCGAAGCAGTTACTATCATGCTTGTGCAAAATGGCAGAATAAATCCAAAAATTCTCCAGAATATTTAGAATGGAAAGAAGCCCACGACAACGAAGACTGTGCCAAAAATCATGAAGGACCCGCAGGAAGCATGGAAGTGGAGTCAATAAAAAAATGTTTTCGAGATCAGAAGAAGTGCATGGCGTAAAGTACGGATATTATATCGGCGACGATAATTCTAAGACATTCGCAGCAATTCTCGATTTGAATGCTTATGGTGATGATCATCAAGTTTTAAAAAGCGAATGTATAGGTCATGTCCAGAAGAGAATGGGAACTCGACTCCGAAACATTCGAAAAACTAAAAAGCTTGGTGGAAAAGGCAAACTCACAGAGTCAAACTCAGCAACTCAAAAAAAACTCAGCACTTATTATGGACTAGCGATTCGAAGACATATAGATAGTGTGCAAGATATGAAAAAATCAATTATGGCGACATACTATCAAATGATTTCCACGGATGAAAATCCTCGACACGAGTATTGCCCAGAGGGAGAAGACAGCTGGTGCGAGTGGCAAAAACGGACAGTTCTTGGAATGCAACATGAACCGCACCCTACTCCATTGCACCCGGGCGTACAGAAGGAAATTGTTCCAATATATGAATTTATCAAGGGATAAATTACTGGAGAGATGTATAGGTGGTCACACACATAATGCGAATGAAAGTTTTAATTCCACTATTTGGCGATTAGCTCCTAAACATCTCCACTCCGTACTAAAAGTCGCTGAATTGGCATCGTATTTAGCAGCGGGTTTATTCAACGAAGGAAATTCATCCCTTCTGATGGTCATGAACGAGGCAGGAATTGTAGTAGGCACGCAAAGCTTCAATTATAAGGTTATATTATAAGGCTATAGCATATTCCTATACATAGAACTTACATATACCTAAGTCTGTACAATTGTGAGACATGGCTTAAAACAAATGAATAGTTGTCAGTTGGATTTGACTACCAAGGTTTGGACGCAAAAATTGTTGTTCGTCTTATTTTACTAACGCGGCCTCACAGTAGAAAGTACTAAAGAGTCTGTCAGCCCAAGTGTTAACGAAGATTTTGTGGAAATCATTGATTGTCATAATGATGTTACCCATGAGCCGATACTCGGTGGGAATATTTTGGCAAAAACGGTCTTAAAAATTTTTGCGAAGTCATTTAAATTTTCAAAAGTTATGATGGGAGAATTGAAGGGCGGAGTATCTATATTGCAGTCAACGTTGTCCAATGCGAATAAAACACCATGCTTTAAATTTGTCTATTTTAAAATATATACAAGTGCAGGCTGCTAGAAATAGCGTTGGTACCATTAAAGATATAATTTCATTTTTTTATATCTCGTCCAAAATACACCATGTAAAAAGGCTGTAAAGTTATAGTGTGCGAAGAGTGAGGTTAACTTGCACTAACTCCGAGGAGTCGATCCGGTCAAGCGCAATATGGCGAACCAAGAATTGACAGAGGCGGCTTAAGGTACAAATAAAATAATAAATAAATGTCAATCAAAAGAAACAGAATAGACTAAGACTCCAGTGGAGAACAAACCAGTTTAATAAAGCCACCAAAAATTACCCATAAAATTGAGATTACAGAAAAAAAAGTGGAAAAAGACGATATGAAGGAAATGAAAGATATGATGAAACAAATGATTAATGCCCTAAAACAAATGTCTGAAGAAATACTTCAAGTGAGAAACGATTTGAAAGTAAAGGAATAAGTATGGAAAGAGGAGAGAAATTAATTAACTGGAAGATTGGAACGTCTGCAGATGGGTATGGAAAGTAGAGAAAGATCAAAGAAAAAAAGAACAATATAATAATTAAAGGACTAGAGAGCAGCAAAAACAACAAACAATATATCGAAAATATGTTTAAGCCAGACATAGAGGTAGATGTAAAAGTAATTAATCAATTATTATTCAACATTATAAAATGGTGGAAAGGCGAACAGTGAGATATACAGATGCAGACATTGAAAAAACTGTTATGCAATGGTTTGAAGATGATTCAATGGTTCTGAAAATGAACAAGAAGTGACTAGTCGATCAAGAACGAAGCAGCATAACATAATTGTTCAGTTACCGGGACTAAAAGGAGATGCAAGCATTGGAAACAACACAGCATATTCGTTAACCGCGTGGAAATTGTTATTTGACGACAACATACTGCAACAAGTGTTATTTTGGACAAATACAAGAAATATTAGAGATAGAATTAAATGCAAAGAACAATCGAAAATGCAAGATGTTGATATGGTGGAGCGAAGAGCCTTTATTGGATTGCTATTTTTTAGTGCTGTTTTCAAATCAAATTGTGAAGACTACAGATCTCTGTTTGCTACTGACGTAACAGGCAGAGATATATTCAGAATGGAAAAGAATCGATTCGGTGCGTTATTTTCGCATCTTCGATTTTATAATCCAGAAGACAGAAAAGAAAGAAGAAACAGTGATCCTGCAGCGGCGATTTCTGATATTTTCAATAAGCTGATACATAACTGTTAAGTCAGTTTATAGTTTCGGAAGCGTAGCTTGTGTAGTTGAAATGCTTGTTAGTTTCCGTGGGAGAGTGAAATTCAAAATGTATATACCAAACAAATTAGCAAAATACGGTGTAAAATTGATGTGCATTACTGATTTACACAGAAGCTATTTACATAATGCATATTTTAATACCGGCAAGAATTTAGATTGAGAAACATTGCCACCAGAGGAAAGAAGATATTCGAAACCTACTCAAGCCGTATTACGCCTTTCTAAACCTCTTGAAAAAAGCAACAGAAACATTACGGCAGATAATTGTGTTACATCCTTAGAACTTGTAAACTTATTACGGGACAGAGGCCTAACATACGTTGGAACAATGAAGAAAAACAAAACAGAAATCCCCAAAGAAAGTTTGCCATCCAAATCTAGAGATGGTTACACAAGTCTTTTTGGTTTTACTAATAGCATCACATTAGTGTCGTACGTCCCCAAAAAAAAACAGCAGTTGTGCTGGTTTTATCGATGTATCACACCAAAACTGTTGATGAAGAGAGCACAAAACCTGAAATAATCATGTACTATAAAAACACAAAGGGAGGGGTTGATTCATTAGATCAAAAATGTGGCAAATACTAAACTGGACGTCGAACTAGGCGTTGGCCTATGGCGTTATTTTTTAGAATGCTGGATATAAGTGCTAATAACGTGTTTGTTTTATATAATTCCTGTAAAGACACTCCCAACACGACAAGATTCGATTTTATATCTCTTTTGGCAAGGCAGTTAGTAATACCACATATGCAAAGAAGACATGAAAACTTTACTCATTTATCGTATAAAATTCGCGCATGTATCCGCAGAGTACTAAGCATTTAAGCAGAAATTCCCCAAGGAGATGCAAAATTGACAAAGAGAAAAACCTGTCACATGTGTGACCCGAAGTTGAAAGAAACACATTCTACTTATGCCATTGCTGCAAGAAACCAGTGTGTTTATAATGCACAAATAAGATTTGTTGTAACTAAAATAATTTATTAAATATTTAGGGTGAAATTAGCGTCTTGAAATCTTAATGTTACATTTTTATTTTTTGTTTCAATTTATGAGTTTCTATTAGTTTAATCCTTCAATTAAGAGAAATTTGCAACTTTAGTTATATTTTTCAAACAAGTTCTAATATGAACGATTTTACTTAGATATGCTACTAAATTGGAAATAAATGTTATCTTGTTAATACATTTTTATCTTACAAATAAAAATATATATTTAACGGTTTTATATGATTTTATTACTAGTACTAATCCCAATAGTTTAAGCTACTTAAAGCACATAAATAATAATTTCAACTTCGTATAATTCTACAAGATATGTTGCGGTCTCGCTGACCGATCCCGGGTATGTACGTCCGGGTTTTTAGACCCATGAGGTTAAGGGTTACAATGATGATATCAATGTGACTATTTGCATAGTAATTCTTGATTAGATTGTTAAGGCAGTGTTCTTATTGATTTTTTGAATAGCAAGTTCCATTTTTAGGTAGGCATTAATGAATTAAGAAAAACGTTGATGGGTACCAAAGTAACATAGCACTACGAATACAAAAGTAACATGTTACTTTTGTCTCCGTAATGGAATGAGTATGATTCACTTACGTTTTATGTCAATTATTAGTTTTTTTTTTTTAGCAACAGAACTCCGTGACAGCGAGTAAGAAAATTGGTAAGAGGAACCACTGACATGGACGTGTACAGAAAAGCAGCTGACGAGCATTTTAAAGATAATGCCACAATTAGAGCCCTGGCAAAAAAGTACAATGTTTGATATGTGACATTATAAAGGTACATACAAAAATTAAAGGTAGGAAATACTAGTGCAATAGTTGGCTACCGTTGCGTCAACCGTGTGTTTACTGTTAATGAAGAAAGAAAACTGCAGGACCATTTAATTGATTATTTTCGATTGACTCTGTTATGTTGTCGACACTGGGAAAGAAGGGTTGGCATCACGGAGCTTCGCAAGTTAGTAGATGATAAGTCATGAGTAATGATTGTTACGTTTTACTGTTTTATTATGTTTGCTGTTAAACATATGCTAAAATATAGTGTGTTCATTAAAAACTCATTCTTTACTCTTAAATAGTGTATATTCTTTTAATCCGGATATAACAAAGTGGCGACGAGGAGAAAACAAAATCAAAAAATGTGTTCAAGAAAATGTGTTGTGTTCTAAATCGTTTGTGATCTAAATACTTTTTATCAAAAAAAAAAAACATTTAGTAAACATAGTTTCAATAGTTTTGTAACATACTTTCAAATTTTCAAAACAAAACGTGCAACGAAAACTTTCATAACCTCCAAAAATGGATGCCGACCAATTCGCTCAATTCATGCAAATGCAGCAACAAAATTTCCAATCTATGATTCAAAGTTTTACAACCAATCAAAACGCCAATCAAAACCTTCAACCAACACTCGCTTATGTAAGTAAATTTGATATTTTCGACAAAAACATAGAAACCTTTGATCAATACAAAGAAAGGTTCACAAACTTCTTGGAAATGAAAGGCTTAAAATCAGACAATACCGCTTCAAAAACAATTCTTTTAAATCACAAAAACAGGAATCTGGTCAATCTATTCAGGACTTTGTCACTCAACTACGTAAATTCATTCCATCGTGTGACTTTACTTGCGAATGCAAGAAGCCTGTAGCAGATCTTTTTCTTCACTCACAATTTATAAGAGGACTGTGCAATCAAGATATACATCATCAGTTGTTGCTAGATAACTCAAAAACATTTCAAGACGCAGTAAAAAGAGCCCAAACACTAGAAGCTTCAAACCTAGCCAGTCAACAATTCGATACCCAAGTAGAAAATGCAGAAAGCAATGTGAACAGAATCTCTAGACCACAAAACAGAAGCCCAACTAATTTCAATTCAAGAAGTGCAAGTAGTTATAGCTCAAGAACTAGAGATACAACAAACTCAAGACCAATGTACTATCAAAGAAGTCCTTCACCACGATATAAATCCCGTCTTAACTTAAAACATCTTGGAATTGAAGGGCTCTGCCTAAAGTGTGCAAGAAATAACCATACATCAAAGCAATGCCGAGTTGATTTAATAAATTTAAAATGTGGATTTTGTGCCAAAAATGGTCACGTTGAAAAAGTATGCCTTAAAAGACTAATGACTGAGAAAAAAGATGTAAAAACAATTGATACCGATGATTCATATTTTCAAGACCAATTCACAATATACGAAATTTACAACCCTAATCAAGACACAGAGAAATTTCTAATTAATGTAAAAATAAACAACAAATTTCAACAGTTTGAGGTGGATTCGGGAGCTGGTCATACCCTCTTAAATAAATCAAATTTCGACAAACTTAACTTGAACACTAAACTTCAAGAAACTAAAACACGATTTCGCTCCTACACGGCCGGTATATTTGCACCTATCGGAGTAGCGGAAGTAGAAGTTCAATATAAAGACATCAAATCGACTGAAATACTTTACGTAGTTCCAGACAATTTCACACCATTCCTGGGACGTTCTTGGATAAGACACCTAAAAATTCGTTTACACGACATCGACACACAAAAAATCAATACTAATTTAGTATCCTCACTAAACCTTGAAAACATAGAAAAGGAAATTGTCAATAATTATGCTGACCTGTTCCAAAAACGAGTAGGCTGCTGCAAGAATATAAAAATTTCTCTAAAATGCAAAACCCATCGCCTTTAAAGCCAGAGAAGTCCCACATGCTCTCAAAATTAAAGTAGAGGAAGAACTCGACGCACTTGAATGCCAGGGTATTATTTCAAAAGTTCAAGAAAGCGACTGGGATTCGCCGCTAGTTGTTATTCCCAAGGCTGATGGCACTGTGCGCCTGTGCGTCGACTATAAAGTAGGGGTGAACCCCCAACTACAAGACGCACACTATCCTATACCAAGAATTGACGATCTTCTAACAGCTCTGAATAACTCCGTATACTATTGTTCCCTGGACCTAGTGAAAGCATACCTACACGTCCCAGTCGATGAGGAAAGCGCTAAAATCCAAACGATTATTACTCATAAAGGTAGTTAGTTACTCCTTTAACCGCCTCTCATTTGGAATCAAGACCGCTCCAAATGACTTTCATCTTGTCATGGACAAAGTTCTAGCGGGCCTTGAAAGTCTCACTACATACTTTGATAACATAATCATTCATGCCAAAACAAAAGAAGAATGTTATAAAAATCTGATTGCCTGTCTAAACAGATTGAAAGAATATGACCTGCATCTTAATTTAGGAAAGTGTGAGTTTTTCAAGACAAAAGTTCAGTACCTCGGATACGTAATTGAACAAGGAAAGATATCCAAAGATCCGAGCAAAGTCACTGCAATAATAAATGCACCAAGGCCAACAAGTCAAGATGATGTCAAGAGATTCTTAGGAATGGTGACTTATTATGCAAAATTTATACCAAACACTTCGACGCTAACGTACCCATTGAGATTACTTTTACAAAAACATCGCAAGTTCTACTGGTCCTCAGCATGCGAGGCGTCATTTATACATCTGAAAAACGAAATAGCAGGCGATAGAGTGTTGATGCCATTCAACCCAGACCTTCAACTTATTATAGATTGCGACGCGTCATCAACTGGTATTTCAGGAATTCTATCACACACTATCGACGGAGTAGACAAACCTGTTGCGTTCGCTTCACGGTCATTAACAAAAACAGAGATGAATTATAGCCAACTCGACAGGGAGGCACTGGCAATTGTGTTCGCTCTGAAAAAATTTTATTACTATATATATGGCAGAAAATTCATCCTTTACACCGATAACCGTCCACTGACTCATATTCTACATGAAAATTCAAAACTTCTCGCTATGACCTCCGCAAGACTAGCACGCTATGCAACTTGGCTCACTAACTTTGATTATCAAATGCGGCATAAAAAAGCAGAAGAAAATGTCCATGCTGACTATCTGTCAAGATCTCCTATCCAAGAAGAAATTTCGCAACTTGAGCGTTACTTTGAAGAAGAAGTATCATTAATATCTAATGAAGTTATTTATCAAATCTCTAACGAATCACTCAATTATGAAACTCTTTCCGAAGAAACCGAAGGTGATGAAAAATTGTCAAAACTGAAGTCAGATCTTTTGAATGGTCAAAATTATGATTCAGAATTTTACCTTCAAAATGGCATCATATTTAGAGGACAAAGAGTAATCGTACCAACCTCAATGCATCAAATAGTCCTCACAGAACTGCATCACACCCATATTGGGTTTGTGAAAATTAAACAAGTAGCTAGAAGATACGTCTACTGGAATAATATAGACAAAGACATAGAAAATCTTGTCAAAGCTTGTCAGGACTGTGGGCAGGTAAGAAAAAATCCCCCGAGAGTACCCATTCACCACTGGGATGAACCTTCCGAAAATTTTGAAAGGGTTCATATGGACGATGCGGGACCCTTCCAAGACCATCATTTTTTCATCCTAGTCGACGCAAAGTCCCGATGGTTAGAAGTCCGCTTCTCTAAAAATACACCGACAACAGACTCTACCATTCAATATCTTCAAGACATATTTTCAATTCATGGTCTACCAAAAACCCTAGTCTCTGACAATGCGACAATTTTCAAAAGTGAAATGTTTACAAAATTCTGCACAAATCAGGGGATTGACCAAAAATTTATAGCGGCCAGGTCATCCCGCCACCAACGGACTCGCAGAACGCAACGTACAGACTCTCAAACAAAAACTGAAGGCAATGACTTTGTCTAAGCTTCCTATTCAAAGAAAAATCCAAGAAATATTGATGCGATACCGAGCTACACCACTCTCCTGTGGAAAATCGCCATCAGAATTATACTTAAAACGTAAGTTGCGCATTAAATTGGACATGCTAAAGCCACCGCCACCACAAACTCCTTCTCCCTAGATCTCCATTCCTAGGGTGCGTCAATTAAGCGTAGGAGATCGGACACAAGCAAGATGGTATCTCTCTGGCGGAAAACAAACATGGAAACTCGGAACTATAGTCCAGAAGCTTGGGAAGCTTCACTATATTGTTAAACTTGATGGAGACGGTTATTGCCTGAAGCGGCACATTAATCAACTGCTACCATCCAACAATGTGTTGAAACCAAGAAGGAGAGTGACTTTTGCTGATCAACCAAGAGGCCCTCTAGAGGAGCAACTGTTGGCCCCTCCTGAGGTCCAGGTCCACCCAGAACCCATAGCTCCACCGGAGCAGCCCGTGGTGGAACACATTCCCCCCAGACTATCGGGACGGGAGAGAAGACCTCCGCCAAGGTTTCAAGATTATGAACTGAACTTTGTAAATGACTATATGTAACTTTTATTTGAATTATTCAATGTAAGTGTTTTTATTCAATGTAAGTGTTTATTTACATATCCTAAAATTACTGAATTTAATTGAAATAAAACAAGTTTATAATTTAATGATTTTTTTATTAAAACATCCTGCATATTTACCAAACCACAAGCTACTGTTATTACATCATCCATGATAGAAATTAAATTATGGTCTACACATGCATGAGGAAGCAACATGCGAACTCTCTTAGCCTATTAATTACTCGTTCAACATGTATTCTCAAAGCTGCCATACATTTTGATTCCTTAATTTCATCTTTGGTGCGGGGCGAGGACATTGCAACTGAAGGTGGTCGTACTAGAGTACATTTTTTGGTTTGTAGCATACATGATATGTCATTAAATCCTCCATCTACTTTTCCCGGCTTCATAGTAACTTGTTTTTGGTGTTTAAATTTCTAAAGCATTTGTACTTTTAACAGCTACTAGTGATAATCTTTGTCTTTTGATAGCACATATTCCCTCTTGTGGTGGTGGCATATTTTCTTTTTGGCACTGAAATATATGAGGCACAACTCCTTACTTTAACCGTAGAATAACTTTTTGCCCTTGTTGTTTCATGATGTTGTATTGAACATAATTTGTTGTATCTTCCTCAATCTTAAATAAATTCAACATTTAGTAAAACCCTGGAAGAAATTCACACCATGTAAACTAACGAAATACAAAATACTTACATTAAAGTGATCTTCACAACAGTAAGAACACGTTTTTGGAGATATTTAATCTCTTCTTAAAACATTGCATTCTTTACGCATTTTCGCATTTCTTGTAACAAAAAACACTATGTGGAGTACTTATAATAGTGTTTTTGCATTCCGGAACAAAACAATATTTATACTATGGTTTTTTAGCTTTTTCCATTATCGAAATAGCGATTCAAACTGAAAATACTTAACTGTCAAAAGTGTAAGTAACTGTCAACATTGCAAATAGTAAACAACACTGAATGACAATAGAGAGCTGTGATGTCATCCAAAGCGCGCGCAAAATGGGACCGTTCAAACAGGTCAAATTTTATCGGTATTTTATATATTTTTTTAAAAATTAATTGTAACACTCAACAGTATTTATATTTTTTACAATGTTAAAACAAAGTAAAAAGTGAATTAAGCAAATAAAAAAAATTGATGCATATTCCCTATTACAGACCAATCGCCTTGATTTCTGTAGTAGCTAAAATCGTCGAATACGCCATGCTAAATAGATTCCTGTCATTTGTGGATAAATGCAATATCTTACCGAAGGAGCAACACGATTTTAGAAGAAACAAATCGACCGCAACGGCAATCGAGCAATGTATGCTCCAAGAAGTACTACAAGAAAAATACTCCAAGAAGTAGATGACGGAAAATGCCCAGTCGGAATCTTCTGTGACATCTCTAAAGCTTTCGACTGCGTGTGCCATAAGAGACTGCTTGATAAGGTCTACACATACGGCATTAGAGGCAAATGTCACCGATGGTTCCAATCATATCTCTCGGACAGAGAACAATACATAAAAATGAGATTTGGCAATAAAACTATAACATCTACCTCGTTGAATACAAATACTGGTGCCCCGCAACGTAGTATCCTGGCGCCTGTACTCTTTTCTATATACACTGCAGACATAACTAAATTCATCTCGCCTAAAATGCAAACCACACTATACGCTGATGACTCCAGCTTTATAATACCAGAAGGATCCAGACATTCCATCGAGTCCGAAGCAAACAAACTCCTACAAAATATATCCACATGGTTTTCAGCTAATAACCTATATATAAACGCTCAGAAAACAAATTATATTATTTTTCAAACACTTAGGAGACAAAATGAAGAAGAGCCTATTCTAAAAATGAGCGACGTGCAATTGAAGAGGAAAAAATCTACGAAATTCCTAGGTTGTCACATCGAAGAAAAACTGCAATGGAATACACATACCGGAAACTTAATTAAGAAGTTAAATAAAAAAGCATTTCCTCTGCGAGGCATTCGAAAATACAAATAGGTACAATAGGCAATATCGTATGCTATATTATTATGGGGATCCTCCTGCAGAATAACCTGTGTATTTAAGGCCCAAAAAGCAATAGTAAGAGCCATCGTGGGTATCAATCCCTCAAAATCTTGCAAAATATATTTTATCGCTCTTAACCTATTAACCGCACCGTGTATTTACATTTGGGAAGTGGCTTTCTACATATACAGGAATAAACATAAATTTGCGAAGAATAAGGATCATCACGAACATGCTACAAGACAAAATAATAAAATACACATGCCAATCTCCAACTTATCTATATGTAGCAAAGTACCAAACAAATTTGGTATCCAAATATACAACAAGCTTCCTGCAACTTTAAGAGAGGAAAGATACTACAAATGCTTCAGACGCGAGCTAAAGCATCTCCAAATACATAAATGTATAAATAATAAAATATCAGATAAGTATGGCGTTTTTCTAAATTTATATTGGCTGCTTCGGACAATATATCTAAGGATCCGAAGAGTTTCTGGTCCTTTGTACGTTCAAAAAAAAAGTCAAAGCCGAATACCTGGATCAATCTCTCTTTTAGTTCACCACAATTCATTGTAGACGGATTTGATTATTATTTTATGGGAGTCTATAAGCACTCCTCTTCTTTATCAAATATTTCGGATACTGCGGCAGTGAATCTTCCGCTAATTGGCCTTAGTCATATCTCTGAAGAACAAGTATCTTTAGCTATCAAGCAGCTTAAATGTACGCTTACCACGACGGGGCTGGAACCCCGTCAGGACCAATGGTCCTGACGGGGTTCCAGCCTTTCTGATTTGTGATTGTGTTCATATCTTTGTGTCTCCTCTCACGAAACTTTTTTACCTGATCCTCTCTGAAGGCTTCCTGAAATATGGAAATTAACTAAGATCTGTCGAGTTCATAAATCTGGCCTCAATCCGATATAAAGAATTATCGAACCATTCCCATTATTCCAAATTTCTCCAAAATATTCGAGTCCATCATATATAACTCCATTTACTCTCCCATTAAGCATCGGATCTCCCAGAACCGACATGGCTTCATGAAAGGTCGCTCCCCAATCACAAACTTAGTAGCTTTCACTGATTTTGTCTCTGCAGTTATTGGTAAGGGAGGCAGGTTGACTGTATTTATACGGACTCTCTAAGGCCTTTGACTCCATTGATCATGATTTAATTATTAGCAAACTGCATTCTTTTGGGTTAACCAACAACTTAAAAACCTTACTTTCCTCGTATCTTGTGAATAGAAGTCAATACGTGTTCCACAGTGGTTATTCTTCCTAGAATTTTGTGGCCACCTCTGGTGTTTCACTGGGGTTTAACCTTGGACCGGTATTATTTAATATGTTTATCAATGACAGGTTCTTCTCTCTCTGCTCCTCATTTATGTTTTGCGGATGACCGCAAAATATTTATGAATGTTGGGTACGTTCCGGTGACTGTCTTATTCTTCAAAAGAATCTCAATATTTTACAGAGGTGGTGTGACGTCAATGAGCTGGATATTAACTTAATCAAATGCAAGGTACTCACTTATATCCGTACAACACCCTATCGAGTTCATTTACAGTTTGGGAAATGTTGGCCTTGAACACTGTGAATCACTGAAGGAAATAGGCATTTTATTTGACTCTCGCCTTTCATTTGATCAACATATAGTCAACAATATTCCAGGCTTCGAGGGCACTTGGTTTCATTATTCGTAATAGTCGTGGATTCTACATCAACTTGGCGATATCTGTTCTTTATAAGAGCTTCGTACCATACTTGACCATACTTGAGTATGGCTCTATTATCTGGAACCCGCATACGATTAAAAATATTCATGCTTTGTAGATCATACAAAGGAAATTCTTAAAATTCCTCTGGTATAAATCTTTTGGCTGCACTTCACCTTTACACATTGAGCACCCCATGTTACTGGAGGAGTTTGGGTTTAAGTCACTTAAATCGCGACGTACACTGGCCGGTCTTGTGTTTTTATTTAAGGCCGCAAATAGTGTCATTGACTCGCCTCCTATTATTAATCTACTCGATTTTCAGGTCCCAAGAATTGCTAGCCGTCAAACTGCTACTTTTTATATCCAATTAACCAAGGGTCCGTTTAATTTGGTATCACCCCTTAATGACATGTGTGTTTTTTCCTACAATTCAATCTCCGCGCTGATTGTGACATTTGTGACATTTTTGTTAAGTTTCGTACATTTAAATCCATGGCGCTTAAATGCTTATCTGACTAACCTCCATTATATATGTTTTTATTACTTTGATTTTCTTTTTTGTATTCTAAAACATCTTTTGTAGGTTTTTAAGGTACTGTGTTCTTATTATTTTTATATTATCAATGTATTATGCATATCATGACTAATTTCATTTGTATTTAATTGATTATCACTGTTTTTCACAGTCAATAAAGAAAAATTTCACAGAGCCTTAACTGAAAAAACATGGGAGAGCAGTTCTTCATTAGAAGATTGTAACAAAAAAACGGCAGAATTCATAAAGTCATTACAATTCCATTTCTTTAACTCATTTCCACTGAAGAGTAAAATCTACACAAAAAACATGGATAACAGAAGAAATTAAACAATCCAGCATTCAACTGAAAGACATATCTCCTACAGAACAGGTACCCGATATTAGCAACCAAATACACTTTTGAAAAAAATTAACATCAAAGATTGCTAAAACAAACTAAACGAAACTACTATAATGAGAGAATAGAGGATGCAACTAATAAACAAAAGGCTTTGTGAAACATAATAGATATCTAACAAATCTACAGGAAAAAACCCAATAACAATTACGGAACATGGAAAGAGCATCTCTAACGAAACTGAAATAGCATCAACATTTCATATATTTTTTTAAATGCACCAGCACAGGTGACTAAAAATATAATTCCCAGCAAAATTTCAAATTGAAAGAACAAATGAATATTCGATACACAAAAAGGGAGACAACAAAACTGCTGTTAATAACTATAGAGCAGTGGCATGATTTCGGTTATAGCTAAAATAATTGAATATTACATGGAAAGTAGGTTATCATCATTCCTAGCAAAATACGAAATAATCCCTGCACAATAGCATGGCCTTTGTAGATACAAGTCAACAACTACTGCTATCGAACAACTTTGCACGAATATCATTAATGAAGTAGATGTGGGAAACTGTCCTATAGGCATATGCTGTGATTTTTCAAAGCCGTTTGACTGCGTATTGCAAAGAATATTAATAATCTAATCATAATCTTTTTAATAATCTTTGTGGAATAAGAGGGAAAGCGGGAAGATTGGTTCCAGTCATATACTTCCAACCGGTTTCATTATGTGAAAGTTGGAAAAGCCACTTCGAAGGCAACATCTATTTCTATTGGGGCTCCACAGGGAACAATTTTAGCGCCGACACTTTTTTCTATTTACATTGCGGAGTTTATATATTATATGTCGGAGTCGACATTTGCACCATGTACGCTGACGATATCAGTGTATCAATTTCTAGGTCAAATATATAAGAGACAGAACAAGCTGCAAGCAATATATTATCAAAAATGTATAAATGGTTCACTGCCAAAAATTTATATTTAAACCTTGAAAGAACTAAATATATTTGTTTCCAACAAATAGGTTATAGAATAATTCTAAAATAGAAAGAACTAAGAATATTAAGTTCCTTGGTGTATTTTTGGAAGAACATCTGAAATGGGAGGTCATGACGGAGGCAATCACAGGAAAACTAAATGGAAAAGCGTACTTACTAAGAAGGGTGCGAGATTTAATTGGAAAACCGTTTTTATTGAAGGTGTACCAAGCGGAAGTAGAGTCTATCCTAGCCTACGGGATTTTAGTTTGGGGTCATCTCCACTCACAAAAAGAGTTTTAATAGCTCAAAAAAAGAATAATTAGAATTATTACAGGAATTAATGTAATGTTAACAAGTTGTGCAAGCTAGAATTTATAAAATTAAATATTTTAACTATTCCATCAAGTTACCTGTGGGAAGTGGCATGCCATATCTTCGAAAACAGACAAATTTCTTACAAATAGAGTCATACGCAGTGTTAACACAAGATGTGCGTCCAATCTTCGTACCAAAAAGAGCAATCTTACTATTTGTAGTGCAGCGCCTAGTCGACTACAGAGTCCCAAGGCTACAGAATCCTCAAAGGAAAAGTGGGTCAGCGGGTAATGAAGAACGTACCCCACTTAGGTACAGGATTTATAATCAGTCACAGGATACTGGATTCAGTCACCGACTTTACCTCCCCAAGTAGTCGTGTATCCATCCTCTCTCTCAAATGCGCAAATAAGGGCTACAGTATAGTCAATGTGCATGCCCCAATCAACCAGGACAACAGACGCAATCCAGACAGAACTGATAAATTCTGGGAAGACTTAGAAGATATTATCTCTAAACTTCCAGAGAGGCACACTGTCATACTGCTTGGTGACTTCAATGCTCAATTGGGAAGAGAGAACAAATACAGAAACATAGTGGGCAATTATCCGGCGCATAAGCGAACCAACCGCAACGGAGAACGATTGTAGGACTTTTGGGTTGATAATGAAGTCTACAGCCTTCAAACACTTGCCAAGGAAGCAGAAGACTTGGATTTCACCTAATACCCACCTGGGTGAATTTCAGATAGATCATGTGGCCATTTCACGTAAATCTCAAAAGGAAATACAAAACGTGAAGGTACTAAGAAGCACCAATCTGGACTCAGACCACTACCTCTCTAAGATAAAATAAGACTCCAGCCTAGAAACACTAGATTACACAGAACCTCCAAAATGGTAAGATTTGACGTCGAGCGACTCAAGAACAGTCAAGGACTAAGTCAGAGACTGAACAACACAGAGCTAAACAACTGGGACCAACTGAAGGAGACTCTTGTCAAGGCGGCCAATGAACTCGCCCCTCTCGCTAGAAGAAGGAAGCATCCTTGGTGGACTGAAGACTGTGACAATGCAATAGCCGAAAGACAGATAGCCTGGCTGAAGTGGAATTCTAAAAAGACCAAGGAAAATTGGCATAAATTTTTGGAACAAAGAAAGGTTACAGCCAAGATAATTCGAGGAACCAAACGAACCTTCACACAAAACCAACTAACCCAAATCGAAGAGAGCTTTGCTAATAATAATTCCAGAGATTTCTTTGGAACCTTTAAGCAGGTACTCAGAAAATACGCTCCGCCAAGCCTCCACTTCAGAGACTCACAAGGCAAACTGGCTTATAACGACAAGGACAACTGCCACCTTTTGGCTCAGTACTTTAAAAATCTACTCAACTGTGACCCACCCAGCGAAGACTTCGACAATAAACAAACTACACCAAACCCGGACTCGCTTCCCCCTTCATTTGAAGAAGTTGGCCAGATCATTTAACTTCTTAAGAATAATAAGGCAGCTGGAGAGGACTCGATCGTTGCTGAACTGTGGAAAGGTTCTGGAAGCAATACCGTGCGCAAGCTAACCGAGATCATCCAGGGGGTTTCAGGAAGACTAGACAACAAAACCCGCAGATTAATCCTAGAAACTTTGACCAACACTCATTCCAAGGTTAAATTTAGAGGCGAGATTTCAGAAAGCTTCGAAATAAAAACTGGAGTGAGACAAGGAGATGGACTTTCCCACTTCTCTTCAACTGTGTCCTTGAAAAGGTTATGAGAGAATGGCGCAAGGAATTGAACAATTTGGGTGCTCAGAGTGGTATCTACCTGGGTCGTAAGAACGATGGACTGGTTGTAGATTGCGTGGCCTTTGCAGATGACATGGCACTGTATGCTGATTCTATTGAGACGGCAACAATGCAGGTAAACTGTCTCAGAAAACAGACTGCCAAAGTGGGTCTTCAAGTGTCGCTGGAGAAAATAGAATTCTTCACCAACATTAGAGAAGCAAACAAAGAGATGTTACTAGAACAGGGAATCATCAAGAGGACTGAGAAATTAAAGTATCTCGGCGAATAGATTGAAACCAACTTATCAGAAAGAGCATCATTATCTAAGAGAGTCAGCAAGTTAGAACTAGCCTATCGGCTGACTACGAACACTTACAATAAGAAATGCCTGTCATGCAACCTGAAACTTAAGCACTACACATCAGTCTTACGACCTAAGCCTTATATGCCATGGAGTGTCTTTTCTTGAACCGAAGGGGTCTAATAGAGAAATTGGAAATCAGAGAGAGGAGAATCCTCAGAAAGATCCTAGGCCCGGTAAAGGAAGATGGGGAATTCCGAAGACGGCATAACTCTGAGCTCTACGAACATATTGTGATGCTCTCTGACTGTGCAAGGAAAAGAAGGGTAGCTTTCTATGGTCACATTGCAAGATTGCCTCCAAACCGACTAACCAACCGTCTGTTCACCTTCTGGCAAAACAAGAAGCTTCATACCACTTGGTTGACAGAGACCGAGAAGGATATTAAAGAACTGGGAATAACAGATCTCAAAAACAGACAGTCTGTGAGACGCACCCTAAAGGAAGTCCGTGGATTTCAGGAAAAACCTCGAAGGAAAGGTACCCCCTGGACAGAAGAGAGAAAGGAGTTACACCGGCAGATGCGACAATACTGGGCAAAGGTCAAAGCCCAACAGTTGAACAAGCGTGGTCCAAAGTAGGCCTATTCGAAAGAAGAAGAAAAAGAAATTAACATCGTTAGAGCCTACAGAAATAACAATACCCTAAAAAATGCATAATGCAACCAGAAATCAAAAATAAATCCGTTAAAGAAATCAGGCATATATCAACTTAATTGCGATGGATGCAGCGGTACCTACATAGGACAAACCGGAAGAAGTTTCGAAACCCGGTTTAATGAACACAAACAATCTCTACGATTGAAAAGTAACAAATCTACCTTCACTAATCACCTAAGAACAACAGGACACTAAATTTCGGCAAACAACCAGCCGACAATATTACACCTCACGGAAAAGGATTAAAAATGGACCTAGTAGAATCTTTAGAAATCGGAAAAACCATCAAAAACAGTTCTGTAATAACTGTCTCAACGAACAGACCGAATTTCTCCACCAATCACCACTTTTAAAAATATGACAAACCCCATGTTATAATCATATAAATATATGTAATTGTTTAATGTTTGTATTAGATCTGAAGATGCCAATGTGTTGGTGAAACTATAGTAATCAATAAAAGATCAAGTGAAACAAATCACATAAGTTGTTTAATTTAAAAAAAAACTATTTAAAACCAATTTAGTTTCTAATTGCTAACAAAACGAATTTAAATTTAGTATTAAATTTATAATGAAAATCTGAATGAAAATTCGTAATTTCCCGGCTGGTTTTTAAATAAACTCTTCCAAACTTTGATCTTGACCTAAAAAAATATTTTCATAAAAACAAAAACCAAGTTAGACATATTAGAAAAATCAAATGTGGTTTACAATATTCCGTGTCTGAATTGTAATAAAATGTATATAGGACAAACATCTAGGTGTCTGCGGGACGCATCACGTCTCACAAAAGTGATTGCAAATTAAAGAAATTATCATGTGTCCTTTCGGAACACGTCATCATGAACTAACATTCAATGGATTTTGGCAAAGTAAGAGTTTTATGCACGGAAAAAATTACCATAAAAGAATTTTTAAGGAAATGTTTTATCAAGGGCGAAGAAAATAGTATGAACATGAAAACTGATGTTAAACATTCTTAGCATTATATATGATTACATAGGATGATTACTAAAACTAGAACATCATTTTCTTTCTCGTTCATAAGACGTAATTGTGTGTTTTCATGATCATACTATTGACTGCTGTTTTGTAAAAAAAAAATCTGTAAATTTTCTCAAATCATTGAATTTCATTTGAATGCAATTAATTTGGTGGAAAGAATCAGCTTGTATATTCTTCTCTCAAACACCTGTGTGCGGGTACATGCGCACTATAAATTAGTATAGTTACTGGGATTGCGCACAATCCACTTAAAATTTTAATATAACTAAAAAAACTAGTCCACTTCCTTTTTCATTACCGCGGCACCATGTTAATTAACTTTTATAATGCAAGTTGTTTTTTAATCTGTTTAACTGTATAAACATGAGGGCTTAACTCTCTTATTATACAAATATTTTTTATTTTGTTTTTCTTCAAAGTGTTACATAATGTATTTGAAATTGTCCAGTGTGGGTATGAAGCTGCTTTTTACGGTTAACCTCACGTTAGTAAGAATTTTGCATAAAACCTGTCTTAAGAACATGTAAGTGTAATTAATGAATAAATTGTTTTTAAGATGTCTTGATAAAGGGAATAAACATTCCCGAAAGCTCGATTATATAACAAAGAGTGTCTTTTACCAAACCAAAGTTTTGACTACACCCTCATTAAACCTATATATATTTTCCTTGTGAAATATATATATATATATATATATATATATATATATATAAACGGATAAAAAAAGGATTATTTCGCAAAACAAACATTCTCCACCCTCTAAGTTCAGGCGCCGGCAACCTTTTTTGTAACTACAAATCAAAATCAACCAAAATGTGTATTACTAAGACGTTGCGGCCGGCGCAAGTGGTGTGTGTGACCCGAGTCCCGAGTTCTATCCCCAGTGGCGGCCGCATTTGTACCAGAAAACAAATGTGAAAGATAGTAATTAGCGCAATTTACAATAACAGCTAGGTTTCTGGGCGTATAAGTGAATGTGAATGCAGAATACAATAGGCCACAAGTAGGCCGCAGAGTTCGAAGGGTCGGCAAACCAGGCATCCACATCGGACCAAACTTTAAAAAAAAAAAAGACGTTGCGAGTCAGTAATCTTTTTCCAGTGTACTCGTGACTTCGGTGTCCTTCCAATGCCACTGAAGGTACTATTGCTCCCAATGCGCACCTTCGCAGTTTTTTTTTCAACTTTAATTTATTTCAATAGATAGACCTTTCTGTTGGTTTCCTCGTGCTGAGCCGATCGGTTTGGTGTCCGACATTTTGCAAATAAAATAATAATTTTTAAACACCGTAATTAAATTGACCACGGCTCGCTTTGCAGTAGCTGTTAAGTAATCTACAACATTTTGTCAAGTTATACGATGTCTTAATAAATTGTTCATCACCTTCTTTGTAAGCCATTAAAAACATCTTTGACTTTGTTTTTTTGTAATTTCTGTAACAATTTTGTAGGTCTTGAGAAAGATTTAATTAATAAATCGAAACGTCGACTTAAGAAGAATTTGAGTTTGTTTTTGTTGATCGTATTACCCGAATTCTACCGTTTGTGTACTAAAAAATACAAATCTTTCACTCTTTAACTAATAACGACCGTTTACCCGCTCTTTATATTTATAGTAATGGGATATTACAATAACATCCATATAACCTACGGCGAAAATACAAAAAACGTCCTCAAGCGATGGAGCAACTCTGTTAGCAGGTAGTTAGCATCTTACAGAAATAGGATGGTTTTTCTCATGGAACGCAAAAGGAAAGACATCACTCCCGCACACATCAAAAACAACATTAAATCTCTGGATTACCTCACCACCGACCAGGCCTGGAAGCTAAACCACCAGGCCCTGCGACTCAATGGTTCAAATATCAAAGGTTTAAGAGTAAATTAATTAATTTTAATTAATTCATTAATTCTATCAAAGGTTAAAGAGTAAATTAATTAATTTCGAAATCAATCATACTAATTCAATTATCAGATCTTTAAATTTTCAACTTCAAAATTGTATATGTAACGCTAGGTCGACACTACCCCGGTAGTGTTTTTCAAGATTTCAACAGTAGGCAAATTAACCGTTTAATTTAACCGTGTAATTTAATTAATTTTATTTTCAGCAAAACCAAGCAAAAAAACAATGAAACTTGATAATTTAATTAGAAAATCTCTGTATGGTAAAAATGACCCTTCATGATCCTAAGTTTAATTTACCATATAACCCTAAGAACTTCCTTTTATACGACATCTTGGCTGACATTGAAAACTTGCTAGAAGAGGTACCCACTCCTAAAAAAGTTCTTTCTAGAGTTGAAGCCACTTACGTGGTTTCAAACCATATTAATTAACTGGAGAACTTGAGGGTACCATACCTTCGAGAATCATGTGACCGGATCCTCAAAGCACATCCAGAACTATTGGTTCTTAAAGAAGATAAAGGCAATGTAACGGTCATCTTGAAAAAAAGAGGATTACCGATCCAGGATTGTCGACCATCTGTCAGATGCAGAAACGTATACTCTTAGATAGAGACCCCATCTATAAGTTTGAACGAAGAAACAATGATTTAGTTAGGAAACTTAAAAGTAAAGGTTACATAGACCAAACTACGTACAAAACCTTAATCGTTCACAATGCTATGCCCCCTAAAATCTACGGCTTACCCATGATCCATAAAGAAAAATTTCCGCTAAGGCCCATTGTTTCATCGGTTCAATCCCACTCCGAGAAGTTGGCTAGGTTTATTTCAAATATTCTTTACACGTCTCTCGCTGACTACAACGTTTTCAGAATTAAAGACTCGTACCCGATGGTCATGAACTGGTGCTTTGGACGTGTCATCGTTGTTCACTAATATACTGTCAAAATTATTTTTAGATATTATTAAATCAAATAGGGAATTGATTCGCCCATCTTGCAAAATACCCTGCAAGATTTTATTTGGAACTTATTGATTTCTTTTTTCATACGACTTATTTTTCGTTTGAAAATAAGTTTTTCCTTCAGATTTTCGGAACCCCCATGGGATCACGCCTGTGTCCGGTGGCAGCGGAGATTGTTATGAACACTTTAATCAAGGATGCTTTGGTCAAACTTAATTTCGAAATGCCATTTTGGTGGCAATATGTGGATGATATTGTCTGTGCCATCCCGCACGGGTCCAAAACTGGAGTCCTAAGTGCCTTCAATTCTTATAATGAACATCTTACCTTTACAATTGAATTTGAAAATAATAATACTCTACCCTTTCTAGACACCCTGATCATCAGGACAAATGACAACCGTATTAAATGATAACCGTAGTTCGGACAGATACCTTAATTATTGGTACAGCGCTCCCCTTCAGCACAAACGGAATGTAGTTATGGGTCCTAAGACTAGGATTTTTAAGATTGTACATCCAGATCTTCGTAACGATAGTATAGATATAGTGTATTATCCTAAAGAAGAACAGCCACCCCACAATTATACTTAGGAAGTTGTTCTCCAATCCTACGAGACAACCTGTCGCTGAGGTGGTCGCAGTGGACGATACTAAAATATTCAAGAGCTGACACTTTTAGAATCACTGTTCCTCAGGATCAAATCGATTTTCAAGAACAAAAGCCCAGAGATTATAGCAGATAAATGTCACAACACCATCAGTAGATCTTTCAGTCGCCTTAAAGACTTAACGCCCACGTTAATGCAATCAAATGTAGTCTATCGTATACCGTGTGCTGACAGTGAGCTGGTATACGTTGGTCAGATCGGCCAAAGATTGTCCTCCAGTCTGGTCAATCACAGAAGTGATTGCAGACTAAAACCCCACTCTTGCTCCTTAGCAACACATTGTAATGACAAGGACCATAGGGTCAATTAGGATGACTTAAAAGTCTTGCAAGGGAGCCACGTCTATCTAAAAGACTCTTCTTACAAATGTGTTTTATTCATAACACCTGTGCAGCAATGAACTCAAGGAAAGACATAGACGGGTTGAGCAATATGCACGCTTGGCATATGACTTGGGCGACGTCTAGACACAGTTGATTGGATGGGTGGTTTTCTGTTTTGCTATTTTTGCTGCGGTTTGTGTTCTCTAGTGGTTCCACCTGTTATATAATTTCTTAGATGGGCGTCGTTGAGCTCCTTGTTTCTTAGAAGATCTGGTATATTCCGTATTACTTTGGTTTTTGAGTAAACTGCTGCGTAGTGGTTGATTCAATTTTCCAAATGACTTTTACGTCTTTAAATAATCTGTTTCCAGTGTTCTCGTGATTTCGGTGTCCTTCCGATGTCACTGACGTCACTATCGTTCCCAATGCGCACCTTCGCAGTTTTTTTTCAACTTGAATTTATTTCAATAGATCGTAAACGTTTTTTTGGTTTACTCGTACTGTGCCGGTGCTGTGTCCGATATTTTGCAAATAAAATAATAATTTTTGAACACCGTAATTAAATTGACCATGCCTCGCTTTACAGTAGTTGTTATGTAATCTACAACTTTTTGTCAAGTTATATGATGTTATACGTTTTAATAAATTGTTCATTACCTTCTTTGTAAGTTATTAAAAACATCTTTTACTAGTTTTTTTGTAATTTCTGTAACAATTTTGTAGGTCTTTTGTAGGTCAAATTTGTAGTCTTAATTTTAAGATTTAATTAATAAATCGAAACGTCGACTTAAGAAGAATTTGAGTTTGTTTTTGTTGATCCTATTACCCGAATTCTACAGTTTGTGTAGTAAAAAACACAAATCTTTTACTCTTTATATATTTGCATTTATATCACTAGACAGGGTTAATACAAACAAAACTAGACAGGCAACAACAACCATTTTGGAACCAGAACTTTGCTATTTGCAAGATACTTGTAGAATGCCATTAACTAATGTGCAATATGTCAACCCATTTGTACAGAACATGACATGTATATTTTTTTAAGACTTAGTCACAGACTTTATGACTTTATGACTAGTCACAGACTTTATGACTTTATGTCTTTTTATGTTACAAATTGTTATTAATTCAATTAACAACAAGTAATCCCGATACTACAACATTTTAAAAATTTCATAAAGAAACATTCTATGCATGTATCTTTCTTTCCATTTGTACATGATAACAACAAAATGATGTAAACATTTTCTGACCATGTCAGAAACAACACAATTCGAGAGCAAATGGGTGGTCGCTCCAATTATGGACAAAGGAGAGAGAAACGACTCCGATAGTATGATCCTGCACTGCAAGCAGCTCCTGGTACTGTTGTCAACTCTGCCCTCCATTTTGATATTGAAGGCCAACGTCCCAGAGGAAGACCGAAGCAGCGATGGCAGGACACGATAAATAGTGACCTAAAGATCGTGGGCCTAAAACCAAATGACGCATAAAACCGTTCAAAATGCAGGTCATTGACCAAGAACGCGGACCTTGCACCAGCGGGACAACGCTAAGAAGATTTTCATCATAAGAGATTCTACCAAAGAAAACAATTTCGATTTTTTTCGAAAGTTATGCAAAATTCAAAATTTCACAATATTTTCAGTTGTTCTAGTTTATTTTTTAAATATCTAGAAAACTATTATAGGTACAGAAAAAGTACAAAATTTTTGGGGCTACAAAAAATATTATTTTTTTTAAATAAATATTTTTTAAAAATATGCCTTTATGCGTTTCTTATTTTTATACAACAAAATGGGAATTCATATTTTATACACGTGAAGTTAAATTCAAATCACAGAAATGAATGCCGACAAGTTTCTTCGGTGTTGTAAAATTATTTGTCTTAAAATTTAGCAATTATTAAGACGTGATTAGGTCTTTAGATTTAGACTTTATGACGTGGTCTTTCTCCTTTCAAAACTATACTGATAAGATTAACAACCCTAATTCAACATTTAGAAACCATAAAAAATGAATAGTCTTAAATACACCTCAAATATTATTTATACAAATAAAAATAATGGCCAACAAAAGAAACACAATTAAGCACACACTTTATGACGAGATCCTTTCATCTTCTAAACCGTATTGCCCAAGTCCAAATAGGAATTAAAAGAGTAGGTATTCGCATTATCATAGACATTATGACTTGTCCTTTCGAATGGCAAATCTCAAATCAGCCACGAAATCTTGAGCAGGCGCAATCTTAAAACAAGTTTATGTTGCCACAAGCTTTTGCTGCTCCTCTTCCAAATTTATTGTGTCTCCTAATTCATTTAACTAGAAAAATAGTGACAAAATATCCATTTTCTTTTTAATTAATGAATATATAATTTTTGTGATTTTACTGCATCAAAAAGAATTTGTCTTATTTTAGATTCATATTGGTACTTTGCTACATTGATACCACAAAGAAAAAATAGATAGATTGCTTTCTACTCATGGAAGAAACTTCATGATGTTTTACAAGAATACAAAGAGTTTTAGAGAGCACAAAACAAATGGTTGTCAGGTAGAGCAAATTCTATTAATGTTTTTTCAATTTTTATTTCATTTTACACTTTGGTTCCTTGCTTCAATTTCTCTTGGAAATATTTTTTCTAAATACCTGAAACAAAACAAAACGTTATTTCTTGTTGGTTGAATAATATTCATATTAATATTATTGTGTAGTCTTGTAATTAGTTTCTTGTCTTGTCTGGCTACTTGAGTTCATAAATTCACTGTATATTAATAGCATTGTATAGTATATATTGTATAGTAATATGCATTGTATAGTAATATATCAATGAATAGTAATTAGGTGTTTTAAATCTGTAGTCAGAAAATGTAAATATATAAATAGATAATTACTAAGATAATTTAGTTATCTATAAATATAACCAAATCCAAATTCTGCTCGTTAACTAGTTCAGCTACAAATGAATTTAGTTAGGCATTGCTAAAGTAGAAGGATATTTCGACGATTTAATGTTCAAAAGTTTTGGATAATTTAGTGATCTATAAATATTTGAAATATGCTTCTTCTCTTTAGACTAAATTAGAAAAACAATTGAAACCCCTGAGAGATAACTAGATAGCTATAGAGATAACTATTTTCTAGAATTGTGCTCCAAATTGTTGTTTGGCTTAATGTAAGTGGACTGTAGTTTGGCTTAATGTAAGTGGACTGTAATTTTTGCAAATGGTGGAAAAGGTGTGAACAAATAGGTAGCGGGTGAACAAATAGGTAGCGTACATGGGGGTTATGAAAATAATATAAAGTTTATCAAATAAATGTACACTTGATTAACTCACATGTCCAGAAATGGTATTAATCGCTGAGATGATGGTCTAATTGTTTAGATTATTGTTGATTAGCTCGATAGTGTCGGCAGCCCACTAGGTGAGAATGAGAACAGATAATTTCAATGCACAACTATACACACAATACGCAGTCGAACAAATGAGCGGAACTAGTCGCTTCCCTTCACTTAGCTACATGCGCAGTGACAGCCTGTTATTGTTAATCAAGTTAGATGAGTAAATTCTGCCAACTTCTACATAATTATATCTTGAACAATTATCAAGTTAAATACCCTATATCGCTGGCTTAATATTGAGAAACTCAAATAAATAATAAATTACGCAACAGAATTGAGTTAAACTGTTTTACTAAATTATGCTCTTTTACTCTCATTTAAATAAAATTTAATGGAATTTTACTCAACATACAACAAATTCCCGTGTGAACAATTTTTAATGGTACATATTAAAAAGAAATACAGCAATAAGCCTGATAAAAGATACAATTTTTCTATACTGTTATAATATAATCTGTTACTAATTTGTTACTCATGTAAATCTGTTACTAATCTGTTACTAATGTAAAAAAAAATTCTATACTGTTATAATATAATCTTGTATATAATATTGGTATAATTCAATATCCTGAGTTGTATAAGCAAGGGAAGTATTTGCTTTAATAAGGAATTTGTTTTGTAATCTGAATAAGACTTAATATTATAGAGCTACGAACAGCTTGAACATATTTATATATTCAGACTACATTTCGCCTTTAATAAATTTATATGATTGTATCTATGATTAGTATGGTTTTACCAATAAATAAAAAATTTAAGAATTTAAAATAAAGTATTTAAAACCAAAAGTTAAAAGAATGTTAAAAACAAATAAAAAATACTCAAAGTGCTTTAGTAAGTTGCAGTAAGCATGGTTAGGTTTCTGTTAAATATTGCTTATCAAGTTGTGGCGTCCATTGATACACCAACTTGATTGTTTCTGGCTTATTTTTTGACAATGGGTTTTTCTTTTTCGATGCTTATGCTTATGAAAAAAGCTGATTCATTACGACAACATTCCTTCTGCCTTTGATTCGCCTTATGTTTTGAATTGTGTATGTAGAATATGATTGTGAAGTTTTTTGTGTGAACTTCAATGCAATTACTTGTGAAACCAGCACACTGAAGGATAAAAGAGCAGATGAGCACCCTTGTTTTTAAAATCACTTTCCTGCATTTGAAAAATGGAATATGGTTTGTTCTGGTTTAGATTGAAAAGTAATCTTATAAGAGAAGCTGGTGAGAAATATTCAGATTTAGAAAGAACCCTATCTATGAAGCTGTGTACACTCTCAGTTTTTTTGTACATACGTTTATACGTACAAGTTAGGATGTTCCTGGACATGAAAAAATACCGATTCTGAGGGATACAGCTGTCTGACCATAATATAGTTTTAACAAAATGTGGAATTCAGAATAAAATTCTCTGTAAAATTAAAAAATTGAACTTTGAATATCATTTCCTGCTCTTCCCATCATCTTTTATAATGCATAGCACTTGATAAAGAATGAGTATCAGAGTTCTATGTGGTACTTACAACCTTATGGCTGAATTTTTGCCTCCCATCATACAAACAACTATGAAACACTGCTGATCAAGGTGACCAAGGACATGCTGCCATGTGTTTACCATCACTAAAAGTTGCAATTACACACATTAGACAGCCCGAAACATTAGAACTTTAAATTGAAATCATGTCACATATACAACCTTGCAATATTTAGTCAGCGCTATGGAGTTCATATCTTACTGAGCTACATCAAAAATCTAGCATAATCGCTCTCTTCTCTCACAACAAAAACCTCAAGAAAACCATTTATGACTTCCAAGCCCTTACTGACAAAACTTTATCATGGCTCAATCGTTACAGACTCTCCGTCAATCCATCTAAATGCTAACTCCTCATTCCTAACTACA
The DNA here is from genome assembly GCA_944588485.1 of Phosphuga atrata. NCBI lineage: Eukaryota > Metazoa > Arthropoda > Insecta > Coleoptera > Silphidae > Phosphuga > Phosphuga atrata. The sequence continues at coordinate 11,257,589 of OX155906.1, forward strand.
CACTCTCTCTCGCAGCTCTCCCCACATACACTTAGACACCATCGACGTAACACCCACTCCTCAAATCAAATACTTAGGTATGATCTTGGACAACAAAATGAAATTCACCAACAACGCGAAACAACGAAAGACAAAGACAATAGCAAGAAGTAAATATTTCCGTGTCCTATAACCCAACTAACTATGGAAGTAAAGGCATTTGCATCAAAACGTCCAGGAATCTATAAAAACCTTGACTATTAGTGAAGCGTCATTACTATTTTTAAAAAAAATTTAATTAATATTCAAATAATATTTTAATTATGAAAACACCGGTATACAGGTGCCCGCTCTCATGGATGCTTTTGGTTGTACTGAAGCCCAAGAGATGGCCAATAACCCGTATTGTTCCGTGATTTTATTTGAATACGAACTCATTTCTTATTGAATTTTTTGTTCCCAGTTTTATCGAAATTAAAAACTGGTGTAGATATTTTAACACTTCTTCGATTATTCCATAATTTTAAATAGAAATATTCTGAGAATTCTGGACGCTACATAGGTGATATACACCGCGGTGTCTAAGGACGAATTTTCTTTCCTGGATTCCACGTTCACCATCTTGTTTAAGTAATCCAGCTGGTTCAACCACGAGGTGGAAACTCCAACTCTGCAGGTCTAGGTATTCACCGGATTGTTGAAGTGGTGAGTGGGTTTTTTGTACGCTGGTGTTTTCATTTGATAGATTTTTCCACATAGAATTTTCAATTTTTTTTTTTCATAATTGTACGCAAGTACGTTGGTAATGACTAATGACTATTTACACGTCACACCATTTTGTTGGTCCTTCGAACCGGATAGTTTGTTAATCAGATAGGTAAAATTATTAACCTAATCAGAGAGTTTTTTGAGGATTTTATACGTAATTCCGTAACATAACTATCCTACTTGTAAAGATTAATTTTAAAATTTTGGTTTTAGATTTTACGTAATTTTTTAGTAGAATCTCATTCAGAATACCCATATTAATTTTAAGTTTGATTTTAGATTTGACGTAAGTTTTTGGTAGAATTTTATTAAGAATACAGCTCCACGTGGCATTTTCCAGATTGGGAAATTGAAACTTGGAATCGATCAAAGTTCAAATACTAACAAAAAAGCGACGGACATACACTACTGAAAACATAATTTATAGAAGCATCATAAGCTTTCTAGCTGCACCTTGAGAAATTTACTCTATACAACCAAAAGGTATTTTTATTTCTGTAATTTCGAGTAATATAATAAGAAAATATAAACTATCAGACTTTACAGTAAACTACATAGATGATATATTATTTTTTTCAAAATCGTTTGAAGAACATATAGGGCATTTATCACAATTACTAGAAGCAATAATGTAAGAAGGTTTCAGACTGAAACTTTCTAAATGCACACTCGCATTGGACTCCGTGCATTATTTATGCCACATAATATAACACAACTCAATTTCTCCGATAAGATAATTTCAATACGAAATTTTCCTGTACCGAAAAATATTAGACAGTTCTTAGGAAAAATCAACTTTTATAATGAATATATACCAAATATCTCATTGATCCTAGAACCTTTACATAACCTACTAAGGAAAGGACAAAAATTGATTAACATTGGCTTATAGGCAGACCATTCAAAGTTTTCTCAGATCATAAACCACTAGAAAAAATAAATATCAAAGCTAGAACAGACGAAGAATTAGACGATCTCACGTACTATCTATCACAATATGATCTTGAAATAATTTACCGTCCAGGTACAGATAACCTAGAAGCAGACTGCTTAAGCAGAAAGCGAGGAGGTCTCCAGATGGCGAGGAGGACAAATTGAAGATCGTGAATTTAATAAAAATAACATAGGGTAAGAGCCGGATAGTTGCCTCAGTCGGATACATGCCCCGGTTTTGAATACACTATGTTAGGAATATTGGTGGAGCTAGTGCTTTACCATGATTAGAAGTGCTCCTCTCGCAGGCCTCAGTGCCATGTAAGCCGACGAAGTAGGCGCACGCGTTTTGTCCGTGTGAGCAAAAATCTTTCGCGGCGAAGCGTTGACGGGTGTCGAAATTATATTGTTAAGTAATTTATATTGAATATTTTTATTACTGATTGTGGTTTCAGTCAACTTTTTGTTTCTTTGCATGTATTAGACTTTAAATTACACTGTTTGTTACGTTTTATTGTTAAACAATTTTTATTTATTTCGCAAATTAAAAGGGCAAGTATCCGTATCAAAAAGGATAGTCGCCCTATTTACTATTGCGGATAGGGGAAACTATCAGCAACTATACATTTTTTAACGAGCAAAGACAGACTATTTTCTGGTGGTGTTGTGTATGTTTTTTCCAACTTACTGTGACTATTTCTGTTTCATGCGTTCATTCTAGGTGATCAAAATGCCTCGCAAGTATAAGCGAAAACCAGGCGTGGTGCCGCGCCACATTAGCTGGACAGAAGATACATTAGCACTTGCGTTCGAAGAACTGGACAAAAAACAAGAAGGAATCAACGAAATATCTCGAATTTTCGGAATATCCTGCCGAACCTTAAGAAGACGCTACGAAAAGAATAACCAGCAACTGCTAACCCAAGATGTTCGGTTTAAAGTTGTATATTTAGCACTAATTCTATCAACATTAAAATGACAAATTCTATCTACATTCCTACTTATCTGACCTAATCCTATTTTTTGTCACTTCTAGGAAAATACCCTGTCCTTGGCTTTGATAATGAAAAAAACTGGTAGCTCATATATTAAAGTTTCGAGACGCAGGATTTCCTCCTGATGAAAGAAGTGCAATTCGCCAATTAGCTAACAAGTTTGCCGAAAAGATGGAATTGAAGCACAATTTTAACAATGAAACCAAAACCGCTGGACCGCAATGGTTAAAAGCTTTCTTGAAAGAAATCCTGAAATAGTTTTAAGACAAGCTGAGGGTTTATCAATTGAAAGAGCGAAGGGTCTCAACAGAGCAGAAGTTGCAATTTTTTTTGATCTGCTCATAACTATCTTAACTAAGAATGATTTGCTGGATAAACCGGATAGAATATTTAACATGGATGAAACCGGTGTCCAACTCAATAATAAACCTGGCAAAGTATTGGCCAAGAAAGGTGGTAGAGCAGTTAAATCAGTAACTTCCGGTGAAAAAGGAGAAACAATTACTATTGTTGCTTGTTGCAACGCTATCGGCAATTTTCTGCCACCAGTTCTTATTATGAAGGGAGTAAAGAAGAAAACAGAATTTGAAGAGGGACTTCCGCCTTGTTCCAAAGTTTACATGCAAAAGAAATCGGCTTACATTTCCTCAGACCTTTTTTATAAATGGCTGACTGAACAATTTATTCCACGCAAGCCGCCAGGAAAGACAATACTTATTTCAGATGGTCATTCATCGCACTCGAGTGCTGTCAATAAGCTAGAAACTGCTCGGGATAATGATGTGGTATTACTTTGTTTACCTAGTCACACTTCTTCTGCTTTGCAACTATTAGACATATCAGTATTCGGACCGTTTAAAAAATATTATTATGCTGAGACAAACAATTTCATGCGCACCAATCCACAAAAAAACTGAACCGGTACAATTCAAGTCAGCTAATAGCCGAGGCGTGGATTCGAGCAGCTACTCCTGCCAATGCAATAAGTGGTTTTCGCGGCAGCGGAATCTACCCACTCAATCCAAATTCTCTGTCTGATGCTGAATTTGCTAAATCAGATATTGCTTTGGGGAACTTGCGCAAGAACGAGAGTCGGATCCTCTAAATGATCAAGTACCAGACGTTTTTGGAGAGCCTGCATTAGGAGAGCGCTCACAAGATCCTGAGCAAAGTCTTACACCAAATGGGAGGGACCAAATGTCTTCCCTAAGCAAACAAGTGCCAGGCATTTCTGTAGTACCTGCGTTACATGAGCGCGTACAGGAATCTGAGTCTGATCGAGGTCTTGCAATAAATCAGCGGAACGAAGTGCCTCCGCTAAGCATCAAGTCCCAAGCGATGCTGATAAAAAGAAACTAGAAACTGTCTTAAATGAGATTGAACAGAAAAGCTTGAACCAAAATCACACGCCACCTAGGCCATCTTCAAGCCTTTTGAATATTTCTCAAGACTCTTTAGCCCTAGGAGTTAGCGACATTGAAAATTACATATTTGATGGTACTGACCTATCGTTTCCATCACTGATATCTTTAAATGAATCACAGATTCAAGATCTTGAAAAAGAAACTCCATCTAAATTTTTACATGAATCATCTTCTATACCAAAAATACCGCTGAGCATGTCTAAAAGGGCTAAACAATCTGCAGAAATTTTAAACTCCAACGATAAAATTGTCCAGAAGAAGAATAAAGAAGAAAATATAAAGAAAACAAACAAAACAACGGAAACTAAAATTAGGACAGCGAAAAAAGATGATTTTAAGACAGTAAAAAACAAACCAGCTGGTAGCAAGGAAAGCATTGTGAAGAAAAGAGGACAACCACAAAAAAAGAAAAAGACCAAAAAATATAGCGTTATTACCAGCAGTGAAACTGAATCTGATAACACAGATTTTATTGAACCGAACAAAGAAAGAGCTTTAAGGAAGAGAAGAATGAAAATTTATAGTTCTGACAGTGAAAATGTAGAAAATGTTACAAGTTCAAAAACATTTAAAGGAAAAGCCACCGAAAGCCAGCTTCTACCGAATGGTCTCCAATCCGGAGGCAAAATTGAAGCAAGGAGCCTTTATAATGTCTGCTCGATACACGAGGTTAGTATTAATATGAAAAGTATTGATATAAAATACATTTTATAAATTCCTAATATTTAGAATCCCTGAGATAATAGTAAAATGTAAATATATTGTAAAGTAAATCTACATGACTGAAAATGCCAGAGGACCAGATTTATATAAAAAAATTCCCGCGGGTCAAATATTGGTAAACAAAAGTCACCATAGATCGCAAAAGGTTATTTTCAAATAAATTAAAAGTAAATAGAGCAACTAAATATTTATAGTATTATATTTGAGTCCATATTCAAAGTCGGCAGCTAGTTGAAGTTTTTGTGAATCTGAAAAAATGGCTAATACACCATAACACCATATTGAACGGTACCCGAACATTTTTTCGATGTCATTTGTTCAACGGTCAATTGTTATCCGACAATTTATTCACCGGTACATGTGTTCTCCAATCATTTGTTCCCCAACACAAAAATCTACTGCAATTAGAATATTTGCATTAGCTACTAAACACTATCCGGTGCGACAAAATAAAATGTTTTAGAAGTCATTGTTTTAATTTTAATCAAATAATCGAAAAAACAAATATTCCACGAAGGAAAATCCCCATGTTGAGAAAGTTGAGAAAGACCTCATGTGGGTCGAAACGTTGGCATAATTTTAATAAAACTACTTCCAAGAATTGTCCAAACACCTGATTTAACTTTAAATCTGAATCATATTTTTTTATATTTCTCTGCAGTATTTTAAATAGAAGACTTGGGGAATTTAAAATGGAACAGTACACAATTGAACAACGTGCCCAAACCGTTGAACTTTATTTCTCTAATCAACGGTCTATTGTTTTGACTGGTGTGCATATCGTCGTTATTTTAATGTGCGGGTTGGACCCTCGGAGTTAACAATACACCATTTGGTTGCAAATTTTTGAACAAGGGGCAGTAAGGAATCTTCCTGGTGTCGGCAGACGACGAACGGTGCACACGGATGACAATATTGAACGAGTACAGGATAGTATTAGGGAAGATGGAGAAACATCAACCAGAAGACGTTCGACACAACTTGGCCTCTCACGAGGGTCGCTGCAGAGAATTTTGCATACAATAAGAATGTTTCCATAAAAAATTCAGCATGTTCAAGAATTGAAAAAGATTACCAGCAACGACTTGATTATGCAATTTATGTTTGGGGTTATTTGAACGGAAAAAAATTTACTCGACGAAATCAACAACATAACACCTGAAGTTCTGCGAAAGGTTATGGAAAATAATTCGCAAAGAGCACGAATATGCGAAGCAGAAAATGACCACCACTTGCGAGATATAATTTTGCATAATTAAATTAAAAATATTCTCCACTAATATAATGTATTAAAAAAAATACTTTAATAATAATCAAGGGTAAACGATGGATTTATGTACCGAAAATCCCATCTCTGCGCGAATTATGCGGTGCGGTCATACCGCATATTGAAGAGCTAACAAGTTACGAGCTTAAAGAGCTAACTTGATCGATACGATTTTACTGGGCTATTCTCGAGTTCTGACAGTTTTGTTAGAACCAACCTTCATGAATGCAAAGAAAATGTAGCATTATTTCAAATAAAATACTTACTCGCACTCTTGGGAGTTGAAGGCTTTTGTCGCTCCATCTAGGAGACGCAGACATATGCTCACCAAGAAGCCTCTGAGACTTAAAGCGGTTCGTATATAATGGCTTGAACGTGGGTAGGAGTGCATAATAGCTTTATAGGGTTTATTAAATTAAACGTCCAATATTATCGCTTGTCGATTTACAACCATTTCATTATACGAAATGTCTTCCTTAAGATCACACAATTCTTCCATACAAGGAAGCAGTATCGAGGGAATCATCGAATTCAGTCAGAGGATGTCGCGCGATTCTTCTTCGAGAACCTCAACTCAAACACATCTTTGACTAGCCTTCTCGAGCAAGCTTAGCTAATTATGATACGGCCGAGCTCATTTAACACGGCATGTTCAGTTTTGATGGCCACGAAAGTGCACTTGAAGCAGCTCTCGCGGCAGTAGTCGCCAAAATAGACGACACTGACTCAGCAGAATTACCTAGAGAACGGATCCGGACTATTTCGGACATAGGGCGCTTGTGCACTACACTGAATTTTACGGTCCGGCAGCTCGATTTTTTACGGTCCGATATGGCAGGCCAAGTATTTATATACATCGTTTGTGCACTATCCGTAATTTTATTGTCCGGCATTTTATATTTCGCCATTCCTGGCCGTTTTTTTTCGGTCCGACATGGCGGCAATGAGAAACGTGTTTGTGCATGTGCACTACGTCCGCAATCAGTAATCGTACAGGGCAAATCTCATTGGTTCAGAGCGATCACGAAGTTTGGCGTGTTAGTATCTAACAGATTTCGTTATAGTTTGCAATGTACGACATTTTTACAATAATTGAACTTGTCGAATCTAAACCTTGCCTATGGGATAAAACTATAGATGTTTATAAAAATAAAATTGCAAGGAAAATGCATGGCGAGAAATTTGTTTATTCTTGGAACCGGAGTTTGAGGGGTTCGACCAGAAAAAGAAAGACGAAATACGTAAGTATTATAAAATATATTAAACTTAAATATACAATTTATTTTTACTAAATTTTTGACATTTACCATGGCACAGATCCTGCTGGACTGACGAAGTAATCTGCGAAATTGTTTCTTATATAGCTAGCTGCACGTCCCGCCTGGGCATTACTGGCGATGGTAGGAATATTTTGCAAACCGTTGTGATTAACATTTACGAGCATGTCTTTATATGTGTAGCCATCTCTTTCACGAACAATATTATGTAAAACAACGCATGCTTTGACTATGTCTTTGCTTAATTGTTTTGATACGTTTAGTGGACGATGAAATATGCGCCACTTATTTGTCATTATACCAAAAGCACATTCCACATATATGCGTGCCCGACATAGTCGATAATTAAATATTCGTTTTTTTATATCAAGATGTTTTCCGCTATAAGGTCATAACAAATTGTTATTAAGTTGAAAAGCTTCATCGCCCACTAAAACGTATGGCATTCTATTGTTTAGAGATGGATTCAGAGGAGTAGGGTTAGGTAGTTGTAATCTTCCCTCAGTCAGTAGCTTATGAAATGTTGTACGCTGCAAAATTGCTAAATCACAGTCTTTTCCAAAAGCTCCGATATCGACAAACACAATATTTTGGTAAGAATCGACCACTGCTAGAAGCACGATGGAATAATAGCCTTTATAATTAAAATTCATTGACCCGGTAGAGGGAAAGTTCACAACTCGTATGTGTTTTCCATCTACGGCACCCAGGCAGTTTGGGATTTAAGCTCTTTCTTGAAATTCATTTGCCACTGATTTCCATTTCTCTGTATTGGGTGGAGCAAGAAATTCGCTGCTTAATTCACCTATTTACTAAACTATTTCCTTAAATCTTTGAAAACGAAATCTGGGCAAGCGCAGAAAAAACAATATATTTACCACAATCAGTGGCAATTTTTACTGAAAATTATTCAAGTGGATTCAACATTCTCTAACATTCCCTCTTAAGGTAGTGACAACGAAACCAGACCGGGTACATCCGCATCCTGCGAAGCAATTGTTACGCCAGAATCTTCTCAGGATGATGATTCAAGACCTTCATCTGAACCATTTCAAATCCGTAAAAAAAGATTAAATCCTGTTGATGTGGAGATATTGAAGGCGCTTCAAAGTCATGAGTCACGACAGGATGACTTTAAAGATGATAATAAAGCATTTTTGATGTCTATTTTACCAACTATTAAACGCATAAGCAAAGATGATAGACTGGAGTTCAGAATCGACGTAATGCAAGTACTTCGCAAATATACAAATCGCATGCGAGCACCTTCGTTCAGCTCTGCACCATCATCTCCACTGTCGCCGCTATATGTTTCTAAAAACTCTCCAGCTAACCAGATTACCCCGTCACCGCCACCGTCTACCTCAAACGGAAAATCTGATGACAGCACCATCGATTAACTCTGCACCATCAACGCCAGTGACTCCTCTACATGCTTCAATAACTGAATTGTTGGGACAAAACTTTGACAACTAATAATTTTTGTTAATAAATGATAGCATTGTACATAATAGTAATTGTTTGTCTCTCTTTGTATCCTGAATATTTTCTAACAATTGAACCTACTTTCTATCTATGAAATTAAAAAATTAGTAAAGTACCTATAAAGTCATAAACTCATATCACAACATAATCCTCATTTGTTTTGACCGTACTAGGGTAAAGAAGTCAACAATGCATACGTGTTACACAAAATAAAGCAATCATATTATTAATTATTGAAGTACTGTACTTACCTTAATGTGACAGCAAGCATTTCATTTGGTGGTATACACAGCCTTAATTTTGTATCTTGCCTTTTGATAGCCGCGCTTAAACTATGGAGTAAAAAATCAAAAGTGGCTGTAGACATCCGATAGTAGTTAAAAAAAATTTCATCATTCTGCCTCAATTTATTGTGGATTGCGTAATATGTGCCTGTCAGGTACCTTTCTCTTATCAAGGGATGAATCCAAAATTCTTCTAGTCTAGTCTTCTACGTCTTCGCACGTAAAGTAACAAAGCAAGAATTTGCCGACGTTCCAAAAAACTCATCGTAGCGTATTGATGTCGCGTATTGGTGTGTAGGCATATTGCAAAGCAAACATCCTAAACTGCGCCTATCCGAGTTTTAACGGATAAGTGCACAAGCTACCATCCGTTTTATTACCGCCAAATTCCGGACAGTAAAATTTCGGATTACGGACCGGAAAATTCAGTGTAGTGCACAAGCGCCCTTAAGATCATACAACGATAAAGATAGCGCGCATGGCATTGGGTGACACCCCACAAGTGTCTGCTACCGCCGGACCATCGTATACAAGGACGTTCTGTATACAAGCAGAAAAAACGAACTCCCCCCAACCCGATGAATTTGGTATCTGGAGCATATATCGATTAGTATTAATTTTATTGTGCACGTGTGTTATATTATCACGTATATTTTATTATTTCCCAGTATTAATCTCAGAGTGATCACCAGAAAAGATGAAGCATCAAGCCTCAAATACAAAGAATTATCAAAAGTATATACCGGATGATCTATCTACCATGCAACATAATTAAAGAATTTTTGATAGAACTGATAAAACCGATTAAAGACAAAACTTCAACTCGTTCAAAACGGACACCTTTCCGGAAATATTGAAAACATCCGAGATAATACCTATTCATAAGAAAGCAGACAGAACGGTATTAAACAATTACAGACCAATAGTGATGATTTCAATAACAGCGACGATTTTAGAATACTGCATGGAAAGTGGGTAAAGAAGTCCAAAATAGTTCAAATACACTTCCGCGAAAAAGTGCGAATACCGTGACTAAACGAAAAGTTGGACGACCTAAGAGAGAAAAAGTAGCGGTATGTGCCTTGTTAGATATTGGAGGATCCTTTGCCAATTCCTCGCACAAGGCTGTATTAGGCTGGCTGCATACCCACTACGCATTTTTATAAATTTAATTTTAATAACTTTTTTTTATAATCTATCGAAGAGTTGCTTTAAAGTGGTTGTGGAAAAATGCCGCCCACCTACAGAGGTTCGCGAGCAATACCTTCAAATACTTAGAGCGGAGGAAAACGTCAGTGGGAGAAGTGTGACGTCAAAACGTGAAGTGGAACAATCAAATCCCACTTCAACTAGTACTCCTATAAAGTTCCACGCTCCTCACCCCATGCTCATCACTACAATAATGTCGCCAATAAAAAAAAAGAATTCCGGTATCAGAAGAGGCGAATGATGAAACGTGGGTAGACATAGAGCCGCAAGAAGTCCAAAATAGTTCAAATACAGTTCCGCCAAAAAGTGCGAATACCGTGAATTATATTGGAAAGTTGGACGACCTAAGAGAGAAAAAGTAGTGATATGTGCCTTCTTAGATATTGGAGGATCCTTTGACAACACCTCGCAGAAGCCTGTATTTGGCTGTGCGAGCCGCAAGTTGCTTTAAAGTGGTTGAGGAAAAACGCCGCCCACCTACAGAGGTTCGCGAGCAGTACCTGGACATACTCAGAGCGGAGGAAAGGGTCAGTGGAACAAGTGCGACGTCAAAACGTGAAATGGGACAATCAAGTCCCACTTCAACTAGTACTCCAATAAAGTTCTATGCTCCTCACCCCATGCTTATCACTACAAAAATGTCGCCAATATCAAAAAACAGTTCCGCGAAAAAGTGCGAATACCGTGACTAAACGGAAAGTTGGAAGACCTAAGAGAGAAAAAGTTGCCAAGAGACTCGAAAGTATAAGAAATGATTATTAAATTAACAAAATAAATATTTAATTCTTTGTTCTAGAATCAACAGTTTTCCGGATGTCAAACCTTTTGAAAATGTAAGATATAATGGTAAGAGTTTAGGTAATTAACTAAGTATATTTTTTAATGACGGAATTATATTTTTAGAACGGCCTAAACGAACAATATGTGAAGCGAAACAAAAGCAATGTGTGAGTACTGATAAGTGATTTCATTTAACTTATTGATTATTATATAGAATTGGTAAAACCATAATCATATAAACTTAATCTTATAATATTAGTGTGTGAGTCTTTTTAGGACTACCAGTCCTAAAGAGTAGTAGTCCTAAAAAGATTCCATAAGGTTATAGAGCTCCGGAAAGGTTGAATATATTTATATATTCAGGCTGTGTTCCAACTTTATTAAGTTTAGATTATTATATATTTTATTTAAATGCATTTTCTGTTTCTAGTGGTTCTGGATTCGGGAGACAGACCCAAACGGAAAGCAGGGCGACCGAGGAAAGAAATCAAGGAACCCGAAAGTGTAAGCAATGATTATTAAATTAACATTTAACAGTATTTTACAAAATTAACATTTGTAGACTCTCCCTATTTTCCTAACTGTGCAACTATTTGATGGAATTTTGGAAATCTAAGAAGCACAACTTAATTGAAAAAGTCCAAGTTTTGATAACCTAAAACCGTATAGTTAATATTTTAAAAAATAAGACAGTCAATGAATCAATGAAGATGAGGTTGAGATTTTACAAAATTAATATTTGTAGGCTCTCACAAGGTCCGCGTTATAGGCGCACAAAAAGTAGGTTCAATTTTAGGGTGCGCCTTATGCACCGGCAAATACGGTATAGTAGGTTGATTAAACTACATATGCATTTGAATATATATTATATTTCATTAGACGGATTCATCATGATGTCTGTCATAAATATAAGAATAAGATTTGTTAGCATGCTCAAATACCTAATAGTTGGGATCTCAGTATTATTTATTTATTAACCTACTGGCATATAGAAACCACATAAAAAAAAATATAAATTTAAAAAATAAAAATACAAAAATATCTATAACTGACACAAAATAAACTCCAATTTCCTTTAAAATACACCTTCTCTGCTACCAGTTTGCTCTTTCCATCTTTTTATCCGTCTCAGCTGTTACAGGCCCTTTCCGCTATCATCCATACATTCCTCCCTTATTCATTCCAGCGCTGAGGGAAGAACTGATTAGCCTAAAGGATATTGAAGAGAGGAGATTAAGGAGAGAGATAAGAAATAACATCGTAATTTACGGAATTGAAGGAGAAACATGGCGAGAAGAGGCAAAGAAAACGTTTATAGAAAGGTTAGGAATTAACGAGGGCTTCGAGAATGCATACCTGCTCGGCTCTAAAGGAGGGAACAAAGGCCCAATTCTCAGTAGATTAAGTAAAATATTATGTAAGATTTAATTCCATCGATACGGCTGGATTCGGCCGGATCGATGGAAACTCGGCCGGATTGAAAATGACACCGGATTGCAATCCCACTCCCAATGTAGAACCTGATAATGGGAATAAAAAAACAAATGCAATAGCTTCCAGGATGGAAACACGCAAAGTGGGGCGCCCCAGAAAAGTGGCCAATAAGGTGGATGAAAAAGAGCCCACGATCACAAAACCAAAAGTGGGTCGAACCAAAAAAGTGGGTAAGGTCGAAAAGGTCGAGACTCCAGATGAAAAGCCGACCACGGAAAAACGAAAAGTGGGGCGTCCCAAAAAAAAAGTGAATAATCTCCAAAGTATAAGAAATGTTTATTAAATTAACAAAATAAATATTTTATCTAATTCTTTGTTCTAGGGCCTGGAATTTATGATAAATATAGAAAAAGTGCCAAAAGGAAATCAATCAATCTCCAAGTTGCAAATAGAACTGCAGAGAGCCAAGGTAAAGTTTTAACCCTTTGAGGAATTTTAGAGAATAAAAAGAGATGTACAGAAGTTCCTATATATACATAGCTATTTCAATATATCAAGGTGGTTGAAAAATATCCCACCATGCATATTTACACATTAGAAAGGTGGGATACTTTTAATACCACCGTGCTGCAAAGAGTTAAGATTGTTTTATCTCTCTCTCTCTCTCGCTCTCAGTCTCCCTCTCTTTCTGTCTCTAATCGTTTACTTCATGGCTGAAGTGTCCTGCTCCCATGCTAGCATCATAGCGGAGTTAGCGATCTTCCACCATTTACCGCTTATACACCGGAAAATACGGTATTTATAGCAAATAGTTATTATCAATACTCATTATTGTGCTACTTGTGCCATGTGCCATCATTAGACAGATTCATCATGATGTCTGTCTGTAAATATAAGAATAAGACTTGTTAGCATGCTTAAATACCTAATAGTTTCAGTTAGGTACTGCTTTACTTAATCAGTAGATTAAGTAAAGCAGTTTATTATTGGGGGAGATTTTAATATTGATTTCCTGAAATCGAATAAAAAAACAAAGTAATTGAAATCTTTGTTAAAATCTTTTAATGCAGTTATTACAATAAAAGAACCTAGTCGGCTAACAGCATGCATCGTAAACAGTATCACAGTGAGTATCACATATCGGATCATAAGACACAAATAATATGCCTATCCTTGATTCAAGAACATAAGTATAAAGAATATAAAACGTTTAGAGAAAAGTCGGTAGAAAATCTTTTAAAATTTAAAGGGATGTTAAATCAAGAGACGTGGATGAAAGTCTATGCTGTTGAAGTAAACAAAGTTAACAAGCAATGGGATCTGTTCCTGAATTTGTTCCTTACTGCTTTCAACTCTTACTTTACGCAAATAACTTATTAAAACAAGATACTTATTTCCTTTTCAATTTTCCCAATTTTTCATTTCAATTCCTTAATATGTATCATCTGGCCTTTTCTCAATTGACGGAGGCATTGACGGAGTACAGTCGCCAAATGTAAAGAAATTATAACGAAATTGGTCATGCTTTGGCTGAAGATTATGAAGAATTATTTAAGAAACAGCGTTGGACAAGATCGTCTTGTCAAGGCGAAAGGCGGCATCAAACTTGGATTTGAGTGATTTGATGCTCAAAAGATTATGAATTTGACTGGGATTTTTGCTGAAAATATTTTTTTCCGTCTATTGGGTCTCATCTGTATAATAAATATTTTATATTGTCACGTGCATCGTTGTTTATTAATTCCCATTTTCATTCCTTAAACACATAGCGATTCTACCCCTCATAAAGAAGACATATAGACCCATCCTACTAGGAATACGTTCAAGTCACTGTATTCTTTTTAAAACCAATCTATAAGTTTGAGGGCCAATTGGTCAATATTAGTTCAAGCTACGTGGAAAGAGGAAGTGAAGGCCCGCTTTTTTCTTTTTGTACCGGGGCCCTTGTCCATCCAGCTACGCCATTGTGAAACACCACCAAGGATAACCATACAAGACTCTCTTAAGAGACCGGATGGGAGCTACACGGAAGATGAAAAGCAGAGAGCTCTCCTCCTACTAGAAACCCATTTTCCGGGATGTAGAATATACAAAGAAACCGAAGGATACGCCAACCAAAAAGCCAGGGCGGCCAAAATAAGATGAGGTCACATCAACCAAAAAGCCAGGGCGACCAAAAAAGATGCGGCCACACCAACCAAAAAGCCAGGGCAGCCAAAACAAATATATATCCACAGCCCAGGGTCGCCGGTTATATTTCCGGCGGCCAGGAGAAGGGGACACTCTCGAAAAGATGCGGCCACGCATGGTATTACATTTCGATACATGGTAATTTTAAAAATACAATTCTCGCTGTTCCTATACTTAAGTATGTACATATTTTTATTAAATTATTTTTATATCGGTGACTTATATAATTCTGCGTAGATTTTTTTATAAAATATATATTTTTTATACTCGAATCTATATGCTGTATTTCTTAAGAATTACCCGAAATTAATTCCCGAATCTATATGCTAATTTATTTAAATCTTTACTGTTGTAGAAGATTTTGAAATATTTATAGAAACCTTTCCTGATTCCGTAACAATGTGGACCCACTATTAATTTTAATAATTTCAGCTCCTTGGAAGTGCGAGTTTTTTTGTAGATATTTGTTGCAATTTTTTTAAATCAGTTTTAATTAACCCTTTCGCTGCGGAAACCGGAAAAAGCCGTAAAAAATGTTTGTATCCCGTGTGCAGGAACTGAATTAATTCCCAAACGTATTTTGGTCCTTGCTATGGTTCTATGTTCTGTATTATAATCAGGGTATAGACTACTAAACATGTTATAGACATATCAAAACTTGATTTCAGTGTAATCTATATTCTTGGCCCAGCCTACGGGAACCGTACTTATCTGCTTCTAGCACTTCACTACAGCCCCTAAAAAAGCACATAAACCAGGACTGTCCAACCTTTTTTATAATTCCGGACGTATAATAACAGTCGATATCCAAGTAGCGCACACATGGACGCTTCTGTACGCCGATGACGTTTTCGTGGCCAAGGAGAAGTTACCAGCATTTACAGGAACAGACGAGGCAGTGGGAAACCAGGCTGTGAATGAACTAATAATTGAATATCAAGAACACAGAATAGTAGGGAAAGAT
Organism: Phosphuga atrata; assembly: GCA_944588485.1. NCBI lineage: Eukaryota > Metazoa > Arthropoda > Insecta > Coleoptera > Silphidae > Phosphuga > Phosphuga atrata. The sequence continues at coordinate 11,273,301 of OX155906.1, forward strand.
AGTTCGTTCTGCACCCGCCTCCCGACCAGTGCGCATGCGCGATGACCTTGACATGACCTTGACTTGACCTCGACATGACCTTGACTTGAAAACCTGTATATTAGCTGATTGAACCTGATTATCATCTGATTAAACCTGTTTATTAGCTGATCAAACCTGTTTATTAGCTGATTAAATCCTCTGATCGCGCATGCGCACTGGTCGGGAGGCGGAGGCGGGTCCAGAACGAACTATCTTTCCCCACTCAGAATATATGGAGTGTGGTATGCAGACGGTCAGAACCATCCAATCCGGCGGACAGATAAACATTAACCCTCGAGTGGGTTTCAATAATTATGGTGCAGAGGGCGTTATGAGTATAAGCTACCATGTGATCTATCTCTTGTTCATTGTCGTTATTCTCATTGTCGTATGTGGCGGAATTACAGCGTCTAATTTTTGAAGACGAGGATGTGGGAGTTTTTCCTGTTGACGACAATATTGAAGAAACTGATGACAGCGACACAGAAGATAACTTTGAAACAAGGTCGGTAGATTCCGACACCGATCATGAAGTCGAAGAGGAAGACATTTATAGTGAAAATGAGACGAGAAACACACAGATTATTTTTTTGCAAAACATGAAACAAAATGGCGGAAGACACTTTTGAAAAGAACACAATCAAGACCTCATAATATTTTGACTAAATTACCTGGCGTAATACATGAAGCTAGAGACGCCAAAAGCGAGGTTGAGAGTTGGAAACTTTTTATTACGGATCATATTTTAGATATTATCGTTGAAAACGCTAACAAATACATAAACAGAATAAAGTGAAATTTTAGCCGCGAAAGAGATTGCAGACTTGTAGACGTGGTAGAAATAAAAGCATTTATTGCATTATTATATTTGTCAGGAGTTTTTCGTGCTGGACATCGTAATTTGCAGAAAAACGTTTTCGATTTATCGTGCGATCTCTACGGTTGGATGATCATGTAAAAAGAGAAGAGCGAAAAAGATTCGATAAGTTGGCGGCAGTTCGCTAAATATTTACGTTGTGTCTTCAAAACAGTAAAAAAACATTACTCTCTTGGTTAAAACGTCACCATAGATGAACAATTACCTGGATTTCGTGGACGATGCAGTTTTACGCAATATATACCCTCGAAGCCTAGTAAATACGGTGTCAAGGTATTCTGTATGTGCTATATTATGTAAGTAATATGGAAATTTACTGCGGGCAGCAACCAGAGGGACCATATCATCAAAGTAATACATCAAAGGACATTGTTATTAGATTGATCGAACCAATTCAAGGATCAGGTAGAAACATAACAGCAGATAATTGGTTTACAAGTCTCAAATTGGTGCAAGAATTGGAAAAAAAGAAATTGTCTTATGTAGGGACTATAAGGAAAAATAAGCGAGAACTTCCTTCAGATTTCGTTTCTGTAAAAAATCGTAAGAAATATAGCAGTATATTTGGTTTCGCAAAAAATGAAACTCTCGTATCTTATGCACAAAAAAAAAGCCGTCGTTCTGCTTTCAAGTCTTCATGTTTCGAAAAATGAAGTAGCTGACGATATCGAGAAAAAACCTGAAATGGTTCTCTTCTACAATGATAACAAATCCGGGGTTGATGTTGTAGACAAATTGTGTAGCACATATAATTGCGCTAGAATTACCAGAAGACGGTCAATGGTAATTTTCTATCATCTTTTGAATGTTGCTGGCATCAATGGAAGAATAATTTTCTTGGGGAATCAAAATGAATTTTCCACTAGAAGCGAATTTATTAAAAAAATGTCAATGGGATTACTTTTAGAACAACTAAGAAAGAGATCTCTAATAAATAATTTGCCAATAGATATAAGGGCAAAGCTAGAAAAATATAAACCTGTGGACAGCGAAGAAAACGTTTGTAATATAGAGCAAAACCCAGATAATAACAGGAAGAGAAAGAGATGCGAGGTTTGCTACACAGACACAAAAAAATATTCGAAAATAAAATACAGCTGCGAAAAATGTGATACATTTTTATGCCTAAATAACCATGCAAAAATAATCTGCCAAAATTGCTTAAATGATGAAAATGCGCTAAACACATCAAGTAATTCGGAATGATTTTTGATTTTGTGAAACGCTTTTTTAGTATTCGAGTTGTTTATTTTCTTTTCAAATATTATTAGTTGTAGTAGTCTTTTTAGTGTTTTGTAGTGATGAAATAATAAAAAAAAAATCCTAAAGGGTTTTTAATTTCTTCAAAACGGCGAAAAGTAATGAGAGAAATCTCTATGGGTCTGCTGGGTACAGTGCGACTATCGGCGTTTCAGAAACGGGCGCGCCTAATGGGGGGTTAAACAGAACCACATATGCTATACGTATATTGCAAATATATATAAGCATTGAAGTTTTAAAAAAGGTATATTACGCAAATTTCTACTCGCATATGCGATGGAGTTGGATTCGAGTGAAGTTATAGAAGAATTTGCAAAAATTAAAACGCGCAATAGATTATGAACTTGAATGGGATTTTTGCAGAAAATCTTTTAAATATTTTATATTATCATGTGCATCGTTGTTTATTAATTCCTATTTTCATTCCTTAAACATATAGCGATTATAACCCTCATAAAAGAGACGTATAGACTCATCCTACTAGGAATACCTTCAAGTCACTGTATTCTTTTCTTATCCCAATCTATAAGTTTGAGGGCCAATTGGTCAATATAAGTTCAAGCTACGTGCAAAGAGGAAGTTTTCTTTATGTTACTACTTACTTATTTATATTACTTTTTTTCTATATGTACCGGGGCCCTTGTCCACCCAGCTACGCCACTGTAAAATACCACCATCACCACCAAGGATAACCATACAAGATTCAGGTAAGATTTTGAATGAAGAAATTAAAAGTAAACGTTGACGTATACACGAAGTTAGTTCTCTGTCCCAAAGTCATTACAGGTTTACTGGGTTCAGCCCAGTTCGTCGATATTATTAGTGTGTTCGAATATTCAACTCAAAAAGGAGTTTCACGTTAATTCCAATTCAATGGCCTACATTAAAAAATGAATGGCAAAATAAATTATTTTCAACAACGACTAAACCTCCAAAGAAGCGTTAAAAATGTTCCAACTGCAGTTGTTGCAGTCCAGAAGGAAAAAAATACAATATACCGAAATACTCAGAATTCTTGTGCTATATCTATCATATTGAAGCACAAAGGAATAATGAGACATACTTTTTGAAAAGTTAGATTATCCTTGGTTTATAAAATATATACATGTCTTGCACATAGTCACAGACTTTATGGCTAAGTTCCAAATTGTTATTAATTCAATTACAACCCGTAATCCCAATACTCCCAATCATCCCAATAATCCCAATAACATTTTCAAAATTGAAAAAGATAAAAAATTTCATAGAGAACAATTCTATGCATGTATCTTTCCATTTGTACATGCTAACAACAAAATGTAAACATTTTCAAAAGACCTAATCACAGACTTTATAATGTGGTCTTTCTCCTTTCAAATCTATACTAATGAGATTAACAACGCTAATTCAACAATTAGAAACCAGGAAAAATGAATTGTCTTAATTACATCTCAAATATTATTTATACAAATAAAAATAATAGTCAAAAAGAGAAACACAATTTATGACAAGATCCTTTATTTGCCCATAGTTATTATTGCCCAATAGCCATAGTTCAATGCCCCATATTGCCCAAGTTCAAATAGGAATTAAAAGAATAGATATTCTCAGACAGTCACAGACTTTATGACTTGTCTTTTCGAACGGCAAATCTCAATCAGTCACGAAATCTTGCGCAGGCACAATCTTAAAACCAATTTCATGTTGCCACAAGCTTTGGCTGCTCCTCTTCCAAATTTATTTAGTCTCCTAATTCATTTAACTTGAGAAAGTGTCAAAATCTATATTTTCTTTCTAATTAATGAATATATAATTCTTGTAATTTTCTATAATTCTTGGTACTTTCCCAACGATCCCACAAAGAAAAGATAGATAGATTGCTTTCTACTTATGGAAGAAACTTCCTAATGTTTGACTTGAGAAGAAGTTTGGCAAACAAATGGTAGTCAGGCAGAGCAAATTCTATTCATGTTTCTTCACACTTTGGTTCCTTGCTTCAATATCTCTTGAAAAAATGTTTTCTAAATACCTGAAACAAACAAAAAACATTATATCTTGTCGGTTGAATTCTTTTTATTATTATTGTGTAGTCTTGCAATTCGTTTCTAGTCTTGTCTGCCTACTTTAGTTTAGTTTAGTAGAAGAGAGTGGAAATTAGGAGTTTTAAATCTGGAGTCAGAAAATGTATCGACTCCCGATTATTCGATAGCCTTAACAATACATATATTTACAATATTTTCTTAACAATACATATATTTATTAAAAATCTATTTAATTTATAGCACTTGCGTAAGACATATATAAACCTATATATTCCTACTATAAACTTCTAGTTTTCAGTATCTATAAATATAATAAAATATAAATTCTGCTCGTTAACTAGTTTAGCTACAAATGAATTTGGTAAGGCATTGTTAAAGTACATAGATATTTCGACGATTTAACGTTTGGATAATTTAGTTATCTATAAATATCCCCTATTTGAAATCTGCTTCTTCTCTTATGTTACAAAGTAAATTAAAAAAATTGAAACCCCAGAGAGATAACTAAATTTTCTAGATTTGTGCTCGAAATTTTTGTTTGAGTTTGGCTTAATGTAAGTGGACTGTAATTATTGGTAAAGGTGGAAATGGTGTGACAAATAAATAGTGCACGTGGGTTATAAAAACAATATAAAATTTATTAAAACAACAAAATAAATGTAAACCTAATTAATTGATTTACTCACATGTGCAAAAATAGTATTAATCGCTGAGATCATGGTCTAATTGTTTAGATGATTGTTGATTAGCTCGATGGCGTGGGCAGGTCACGAAGTGAAAATGAAAACGCATAATTTGAATTCACAACTGACAACACAACTTGCACTCGAACAAATGACCGGAACTACCTATGGGAATAAGTCGTTTCCCCTCCACTTAGCTCCATGCGCAGTCACTGGCGCTTATTTAAAGTGAAGTTAGATGAGTAAATTCTACCAACCTCTACATAATATTTTTTTGAACAATTATTAAATTTACTAGCCTAATATCGCTGGCTTAATATTGAGAAAATTATATTTATTTTTTAAACCAAAGACTACGAACGGCTTGAATATATTTATATATGAAGGCTACATATCGCTTTTAATAAATTTATATGATTGTATCTATGATTAGTATGGTTTTACCAATATGAAAGTAATTAAATTAAAACTGTAAGAATTTTAAATAAAGTTTTAATTTACTTATCTTGGAAATATGTGTTCAAAATACCTGAAACAAAATAATACACTATTTCTTGTTGGTTGAATAACATTCTTATAAATATTTTTGTGTAGTCCTGTAATTCGTTTCTAGTCTTCTCTGCCTACTTTTGTTCATAAATTCAGTGTATAGTAATTACAGGGAACAGAATGGGAGTTTTAAATCTGGAGTCAGAAAATGTATCAACTCCAAAGTCTTGAATAGCCTTTTCTCAACAATCCATATCTATTTATTTATAAAATAGATATAGATAAATAGATCTAATATATAAAAGAGTGCCATAAGCAATGTGTAATCAATAGCTATTAAAAGCTTGTTGGGCATATAAATTGTTTAAAATTATCATAACCGCCCACAGTATGTATAGATTTCGTTAATGAGGAACTAAGCTTATATATCCTAACTCAGGGGCGATCAAGTGGCGATATTTCGGCAAACAATTGAAACATAAAAAAATAACTTTTTCGGTAGTTGCAAATACTGTAGACTAATTGAGAGGATCTAACGTATTTCAGATGGGATTTGGGGTAATAGGAAATTAGAGAGAATGCTTAAAAGTCTGTGTTGAGGATATATATATATATATATATATATATATATATATATATATTTCTTTATTTTTGTATATATAAATATTATATATTTTTAAATAATATATATATATATATATATATATATATATATATATATATATATATATATTTGTATATATACCTCGGTTTTTGCTTTACTTTCATTTAACGGGGTTATTTCTTTTGGGGTATGACTGGTTTCTATTCTGTGTAAATAAAAAATATTTATCTTGAAATAAAAGTTATTATGTGGTGGAATGAAACATGTGAAGAAGCTAGAAGTAGCAGAGAGGGCTAAAAATGGAAATGCTCCAAGAAAATTGAAGATTATGATCAGTTTAAACATCAAAGAAAGGAAATAGCCTGACTAACCAGAAATACCAAATGAGCCTTTGAAAAGGAGAAACTTTTGGAAATAGACCAAAACTTTGTAAAAAATAACACCCGCGAATTTTATCAAACTTTAAGAAGAAATTAAAGGGGTACCAAACAACAAGGTTTTATGTCTGTTTCAAAAATGAAAATGTCATAATTGGTCAAAGCAAGAGTGGAAATTGCGAAATACTAGCAAGATATTTTCAGCAGCTTCTAAACTCTCCTGAGCCAAATCATACATTAGAATTCTGAGATATTAATGAAAATTTAGAAGATTTACTACTTGACAAACTAAAAATTGAAGAAGTAATTAAAACCCTAAAAAACAACAAAGCGAGTGGAGAAGATTCTATTACAGGTGAACTTTTGAAATGGTCCCTACTAAATATAGAAAATGAGCTAAAATTAATCTTCGAAGAAATTTGGAAAACAGAAAAAATGCCAGAGGAATGGAAAGTTTGCCTTGATACATCCACTCCACAAAAAGGTAATAAACAGGATGTAAACAACTACAGAGGGATCTCTTTACTGTCAGTAGCATATAAAATATTCTCCAAGATTTTATTAAACAGAATAAAAACAACACTAGATGGTCATTTAGGTGAATATCAAGGTGGTTATCAAAGGAAGGTCATGCTCAGAGCAAATATTTAATTTAAGTCAGTAATTCGCCATAGATTACTTAATTCAAAGGACATTGTAGTTATATTTGTAGATTTAAAAAGGGCCTTTGATTCTGTTAACAGAGGAACTATACAAAAAAAAATTCGAGAATTTGGTATAAAGTCTAAACTGGCAAACCTAATATGTGAAACGCTTACAGCTACAGTCTGCAAAGTAAAATTTATGGGAGAAATTTCGTAGCCTTTCAAAATAAAAACAGGTGTACGACAAGGTGATGGCTTATCCCCAATTCTTTTTAATTGTGTGTTAAAGAAAGCAGTAAGAAGTTGGAACGAAAAACTTATTGAACACAACATTTCGCCGATAACGTTAGGAAGAGGAAACAAAAATATAAAAATAACTGTCTTGCATTTGCAGATGACTTTGCTATACTTTCCGAAAATGTGAAAGCTGCTATAACAGAAATAAATCCTTTGGAAGAAATAGCCTGCAGAACTGGCTTAAGAATTTCTGCAGAAAAAACAAAATTCAAATATCTAGGAGCTAATAAAAGAAAATGCTTTCAATAAGGCACTATAATACAGTATTGAAGCCAGAATGTCTATATGCAAGTGAATGTCTGGCACAAAACTACAATTTAGATAAATTAGAAGTACTAGAAAGGCGAATTATAAGGAAAATATTAGGACCGCAAAACACAGCAGAAAGCTGGAAAATATATCAAATGTAATGAGAACAAGAAGACTCATGTTTTTCAGACATTTATTTCGAATGCAAGACAGCAGATTAACCAGTAAGATTTTTAAATATCTATGGAGTAAAAAGTCCACAACAAACTGGGTCAATGAAATGAAAAGGATTTAGAAAGAAACTATATACAAACAGAAGTTATATACAGCAGAGAAGCCTTTTGGGAAAAAATATTGAAAATTGGAGAAAATATGAAAATTCCAAGGCAGGGCAGCTAAGAAGACTCCCGTTCGGCAAAATGATAACATAAAGGTAAAATTTTTAGTTTCTGATATCCGAAATAGTTGTCAGAATGTTAACATAAAGCTAACATAAAGTTATCATAAACGTCTTTTATGCGCCACCTAAGAACATCTTTTTGATATCTTAAAAATGATGTCGGAATGTTAACATTTTTCTGATAACTTTATGGCATCATTTTAAAGAGAATATTATGTTATCGCTTATATGTTAGAAATGCGAGGTTAATTAAAAATAATTTAAATTCGTAATAAAAATATTGTTTATCGTTGTTCGCCCATTCGCCCATTCGCCCATTATACTAATTGAGTAACGAGTCGTCACTGGAAAAAAAAGGGTACAAAAAACAAGGTTTTTTTTGAAAATTTTTTAGAAATTTAAAAAAAATGTTAAAAATGTCGAAATTTTACATAAATTATTTGAAAAAGATTAAATTTTAATATAAAAATAATTTTGAGAATCTAACGTCTCCGGGGGCGGCTGTACAGGTTTTTTTATGATTTCTATAAATTTGATGAAAACTCGGTCAGTTTGCGTCGTACGGATCTGAGACCGGTATCGGCGTGTCCGGGACGTCGACACACGTCCGATCGTCAACTCACTTTTTGACATTTTTACTTAATTTTTACACAAGAGCTAAAAAACTGACATTTCTTGGGAAAATCTTTGGACGTCTAAGGGACGCGATCCGGAAGTCGTATCGAAAATCGCCGTACGTACGATTATTTGTCTGTTTTTTGGCTACAATAATCTCATGCACCGACTCTCTAGGATTAAGGGGGCCGCCGGAGGCGGCCCTTTAGTGGGGGGACCCAGATTCGCAGAAAAATGGGAATAACGTCAAGGATAAAAGTCGCGCAGCGACGAGAGTCGTGTCTGAGGACGCGTCTCAAAGTTTTCTACCGGAATCCTTGCGTCAATTCCATTTTCCGTGGGCGTCTTCGCCGTGACCTCCGTAAAAGTGGTGTTTTTTGGTGTGCAAAGTTTTGGGGTCCGTATGGGGAAGCGTTCGTCCTGAATCGCCAACTCACGACGGAATCTTAAATTCCGATCGATTCTGAGACGACTCACGTGTGGCGTTTCCCGAATTTCACCCGGGGGACCGCACCACGAGCGATTTTTACAAAGTCAAATTTCACATTTTTATGCCGCCGGAGGCGGCACATCTTGGCAGATTTTGACCGCGCGTCTTTGACGGTTTAGCCGGGAACGTCCGTCCGTACGTTGCGTATCCCCGAGTTTCGGTCTCCGGCCTGCCGCGCCCCTCCCGGGGGGCCAAAAACAGCCGAAAATCGTGGGTTTTGCGGAAACGGCCAGACGGAAGCGGCGGCGGTTGCGCAAAACGGGACTGCACATTTTTCCGGTGTAGAACCGAGATCTCCGTCGAGCGGCGCCGTTTGTGCGACTCGACTCCCCCAGGTTCGGATGCACCAGCCCCAAAACTGAAATCACGTAATTTTGACCTTTCAGGCGCATTTTTGGTCAAATCTCGAAAATTCTTACCGGACGCTTTAGCCGCCGCCGCGCCACGTTTTTACAGCCCTCGCTCACCGTCCTGCGACGTCCCGTTCACCTGGTGCAAGAGAAAATGAAACTTTTTTTTTGCAAATTTCGTCATCACTTCCGAGGCCGCCCCGCACTTATTTGACGGGGTCCAGGTGGCAGGCCGGGTTCCTTCTCTTCAGAACACTTGCCCGCACCCATTCCGGGTGCGGGCAAGCATTCCAAGAATTTTTTAACTGCGACCACTGTTTGCGAATCTGCGGCAGTTTAAAGTGAAAAAAGCGCAAAAAGTGAAAAAAACCAAAGGTGCGTTTTTGTGGTACCTAGCGCGTCCGAACCAATTGACGGATCGAAACAGGACCGGCGCCGTTCGATCGGGCATAGATCCTATTTGTCCGTTTGAGAGTTTAATCGCGATCGCGTCGAAGATGGCGTCGTGACGCCATAAAAACCACGATTTTTGGACGTACCGGAAAAGACCCAAGGAACCGGCAACTCGAGGTCTACGGGAACGGTTTCACGCGATTCCCGCAGGGAATCGATCGTTTCATCTTTTCCTGCAAGCGGCATCGCGCTGCGTCGTCTACGACCGTCCCGACGCCCGCCCAAACTCGCCCTATTGCAGAAAACAAGTGACGTGAGTAAAACGGCTATATTTTTGCAGCGCCCGGATGAAAGTTTTTGAGTTTCCCGTGGATTGTAGAACGGTCTTTTGGCTTTCGGCAGCCATAATTGGACGTCGCGGAATCGCGTCGCGACCCTCACTTATAACTGTTAATCTGCACAGACAAAAACTGGAATGTCGATTTGGGACACCGGGATGTCAAAATTTTTTGAAATTCCAAGTTGAGCGGCGCGTGGGCCCCACTGAGACGAGCATTTTGGTACCGGCGCCGCGTCGCTGCGACCACGGAGTCGCCCGCCACACATCGAAATGTATCGGTCCAAACGGCGAAATTCGCGCCGGAAGGTGGGGTCAGTCTGCCCGCCGCAGTTTCGCCGTTTCCGGCCGCAGCGACTCGAAACTGCGCGCGTTCGATTCGGGAAGGACGCCCGCGCCTCCCTTGCATTTACCGGTTCGCGATCCGAGCCTTCCCCGTCGAGCTGCCGACGTCAGAAAATACCACTCTTTTTTTGGACGTTTTTTTCACCATTACTTCCAGGCCGCCCGGCCGAATCCGACTCCTGCGCCGCCCCCTTCACCCGGTGCTCGCCGAAATGTCGAAAAAAAATCCGCAACCACCTTTTTGGCCGCCAATCTGCGAGTTTGACAGTCAGCGGCGAGTGTTTGTTCACACCGTGCAGGATAGACGCGGGAATCGAGGAAACCGATCCGCACCTCCGTACGGCCCTCCGGGCCGGAAATACCTCCATAAATGTGCCGGCTGCACTGTAAAAGATATCTTTCAAGTTTACCGCCGTCTGCGTTCAACGTGCCGCCGGGGTTCGCGATTTTTCCGACACAGTTCTTTAGATTGAACCTTTGGCTTTGCGGCAGTGTGATCGGCGCCGCCGGCCGTCGCCGCGCCGCCGAGTTGCAGAGCCACAAAGACGTCGAGATTTTTCGACGTTTTTTTCAACACGCCCGCAAACCGTCGAGACGCGGTCCGACCACAAAACCGGCACCTGCAGCGTGTAGCCCGGTCTTTTTTCTATGCGGGGTGCGAGTTTGGCCGTTCCGCGGCCCGTAGTCACCACGGGGCGATTTTTCAAATAAACCTCTACAAAAAAAAACGGGTCGGGACTTTGAAATTTTTCGACAAATTGTGTGAAATTTCTTAGTAGCCCTCTTCTCCGAAAACAAAATATACCGAAATCAAGATTATTTTTTGTCGATTCTTCTGTTGTGCGTCACGTCGTGATACGTTTAACTTTTTCAAGATTTTTTTGCAATTTAAACATTTCGCAGAAACTCCAACTCCCGCTTGCGACGCTCAGTGCCAAAAACTACTGTCAGAAAATTTGTCAGTGAAATTTTGACATAAGGAAGTAAAACTTTACGCGATGAAATCGAAATTTCCTCAAGTTTTCGCGGCGGTTTCTCATCAAAAACGGATAAAGTGGTTCATTACTTAGATTTCCTGCAAGTATCGCGCAGCTGCCGGCCGCCGTTTAGACGCTGTGTGAGGAAGAGCCAACCTCTACCCGTACGCCTATCCCTACCGTGTTTTTTCAACGGGCCGTCAAATCGCAACCCGACCGAGTTGGTTTGAGAAAAGTTCGCCCTTTCGGGTCAATTTTCCGGTCGAATATTTAAGTGCGTCCAAAATTAGGCCGATGTGAGTGGAAATGGTTGTGGAAACGGTGATATTTGTGCGAGAAATTGGGAGGTTATGTTTGGTGTGTTTTTGTTCCGATTTTTTTTTACATTTATTTCCCTAATAAACCAGTGCTGTTGTCACAAGCTTATTAACCGATAATTCCTTTACCCCATACATGCATTTCTCCTACAAGAATCCTTTTCTTTCACATCTAAACGAATCAATTTAGTAACATGACCGACTTGACATGTTTCTAAATTTGGTTTTTAGCAAGTTCCACACCACGTGGAACGATGGAATTCAACAAGTTTGTAGAGAAAGAATCTTTCTTTGAATTGTCTGTGTTAATTTTGTAAAATATTCCATCTGGGACCGGCTAATTACAAGTTCAAGCTTCATAAAAGGTAAGCCGCAGGACACCCAAACAGCTATCGTTTGAAAACTGTAACAGATCTACTCAAAATTAGTTCAGTTCTGTATAGATTGTCCCTTTTCCTAACAAGTGTGACATTTTAGTATCTTTGTGGTTGATAGGCTCAACACACGATGTTTTTAAATACAAAAATATTTGCTGAAATTTGTCAAATCTTTTTTCTGTCCAACTTTCTCACTTTCTATCAAACATGTTTTTAACACTGTTGAATAGAGCACATTTTCCTCTATAATTTGTGCCATTTGCATCTTTCCGAAGGAACCGGTTTTGTGAAGGAATCATTTTTTCAAGGTTCCGGCACCATTTTTCATTTAAATTGAAAAGCCAAATTCAATAAATGAATACATTTGTAGGGAATTTATCAATATATTAAATTACTTTCCCACTTTTGCAATGTATTTTACCTGTCTCGATGGCCACTGTCCCTTAAAGACTCTCTCGAATAGATAGTAATATATTCAGTCAAGTATAGAATGAAAACAGATCTATTCAAAAATCTTTCAGTTTTATATAGATTGTACATATTTCTTTTGATATTAACATTTTGGTATGTTTGTGGTCGATAGCCTTAATACAGGATTGTGTTGGATTCATTGAATTTTTTTTTCACATCTCTTGGAACAATAAAATTCAACACGTTTGTAGAAAAATAATTATTCTATGAACTGTCTGGGTCAATTTTGCAAAATATTCTATATAGCAGCGCTCCCTCAAAGTGGAAAGCAGAACAAAGGGTAAGTTTCTGTTCAAAAATCTTTCAGTTTTATATAGATTGTACATGTTTCTATTGAAATTGACATATTTGAGGTCGATAGCCTTGACACAGGATTTTTTTTAATAAAGAAAAACTTGCAAATGTATTTTTTTGTCCAATTTTCACGAGACTCAGAAACATGCATTTAGCGCTATTTTGTAGAGCAGATTTTCATCTAAAAGTGAGTGTCATTTTCATTTTTCCAATGCGAACCGTTTTGCCGGAAGAGCTCATTTAAAACCCGTTTAAATTGAGTGACGAAATTCAGAGAAGGGGTACCCCTTCTAAAATTTTTTCAATTTTATATTTTTTACTTTTGCGACCGAACCGAAGGTTTTTACAAAATTTTCAAAGAATACTTTTTTGTAGCTACCGACGGCTTACATACGGATATCCCGGTTATAATTTTCCACCTTGAGGCGTTGACGAGTTATCTGCAAATAAGCTGTAATTAAAACATAATTCTTCACGCTGTCCCAATTGGAGTGGGAGCGTTCAAATTTTGTCAACTCACACCTTTGGTGGATACCCACATTCAGTATAAGTTTCATTGAAATCGTTCAAGGATTAATATATTTTTTCGCAATTTTTGAATATTTTGAAATTTTCGCGTTCGATTTTGATCGGAATTCGTGATTGACATGTCTGGATTTGTTTAAAAAATGAATTTAGTATGTTTCACACAACGTGGAACAATAAAATTTTACACGTTTGTAGAGAATTAGTCAGTCTATCATATCCCTCAGTTAGTTTTGCAAAATATTTTATCTGGCGGCGGCCGCCGCCCCTCAAACTCGAACATAACAGAAATTAATAAATTCAAATAGCTATAAAATGAAAATTACAAGAGATATATTGAAATTTCTTACAGATCTATACAGATTATACAATTATCTATTGAAATTGACGTTTTGGTATTTTCATGGTCGATAGCCTGGACACATAATTGTTTTAATAAAGAAATATTTATTAATATATCAAAAATCTTTCGGTTTTATATAGATTGTACATGTTTCTATTGAAATTGATATATTTGTGGTCGATAGCCTTGACACAAGAATTAAAAAAAAAAAAAATTCTTGCAAATGTATTTTTTTGTCCAATTTTCCCGAGTCTCAGAAACATGCATTTAGCGCTATTTTGTAGAGCAGATTTTTATCTAAAAGTGAGTGTCATTTTCATTTTTCCAATGCGAGCCGTTTTGGCGGAAGAGACCAATTAAACCCGTGTAAAATTCCCTTCTAAAATTTTTTCAATTTTATATTTTTACTTTTGCGACCGAACCGAAGGTTTTTACAAAATTTTCAAAGAATACTTTTTTGTGGACACCGACCTCTTACATACGGATATCCCGGTTATAATTTTCCACCTTGAGGCGTTGAAGAGTTATTTGCAATTAAGCCGTGATATTAAAAGAATTCCTCACGCCGTCCACATTGGAGTGGGAGCGTTTAAATTTTGTCAACTCATACCTTTGGTGGACACCCACATTCAGTATAAGTTTCATTGAAATCCTTCAAGGATTAATATATTTTTTCGCAATTTTTGAATATTTTGAAATTTTCGCGTTCGATTTTGATCGGAATTCGTGATTGACATGTCTGGATTTGTTTAAAAAATGATTTTAATATGTTTCACACAACGTGGAACAATAAAATTTTACACGTTTGTAGAGAATTAGTCAGTCTATCATATCCCTCAGTTAGTTTTGCAAAATATTTTATCTGGCGGCGGCCGCCGCCCCTCAAACTCGAACATAACAGAAATTAATAAATTCAAATAGCTATAAAATGAAAACTGCAAGAGATATTGTGAAATTTCCTTTAGATCTATATAGATTATACATTTATCTATTGAAATTGACGTTTTGGTATCTTCGTGGCCGATAGCCTGGACACGTAATTTTTTACACACGCCGCGAAGCGGCAAGATAAATCAAGACAACATACGCGCGGCAGCGCGAACTCTCGGTACAATGTAGGACAAAATGGCAAAGACCGTTGGTTTTACCTTGGTTAGATTAGGTTGTCCGCCGCGAAGCGGGAAGATAAATCAAGACAACATACGCGCGGCAGCGCGAACTCTCGGTCCAATGTAGGACAAAGTGGCAACGACCGGTGGTTTTACCTTGGTTAGATTAGGTTGTCCGCCGCGAAGCGGGAAGATAAATCAAGACAACATACGCGCGGCAGCGCGAACTCTCGGTCCAATGTAGGACAAAGTGGCAAGGACCGTTACTTTTACCTTGGTTAGATTAGGTTGTCCGCCGCGAAGCGGGAAGATAAATCAAGACAAGATACGCGCGGCAGCGCGAACTCTCGGTCCAATGTAGGACAAAGTGGCAACGACCGGTGGTTTTACCTTGGTTAGATTAGGTTGTCCGCCGCGAAGCGGGAAGATAAATCAAGACAACATACGCGCGGCAGCGCGAACTCTCGGTCCAATATAGGACAAAGCGGCAAGCACCGTTGGTTTCAACTTGGTTAGATTAGCTTGTCCGCCGCGAAGCGGGAAGATAAATCAAGACAACATACGCGCGGCAGCGCGAACTCTCGGTCCAATGTAGGACAAAGTGGCAACGACCGGTGGTTTTACCTTAGTTAGATTAGGTTGTCCGCCGCGAAGCGGGAAGATAAATCAAGACAACATACGCGCGGCAGCGCGAACTCTCGGTCCAATATAGGACAAAGCGGCAAGCACCGTTGGTTTCAACTTGGTTAGATTAGCTTGTCCGCCGCGAAGCGGGAAGATAAATCAAGACAACATACGCGCGGCAGCGCGAACTCTCGGTCCAATGTAGGACAAAGTGGCAACGACCGGTGGTTTTACCTTGGTTAGATTAGGTTGTCCGCCGCGAAGCGGGAAGATAAATCAAGACAACATACGCGCGGCAGCGCGAACTCTCGGTCCAATGTAGGACAAAGTGGCAAGGACCGTTACTTTTACCTTGGTTAGATTAGGTTGTCCGCCGCGAAGCGGGAAGATAAATCAAGACAAGATACGCGCGGCAGCGCGAACTCTCGGTCCAATGTAGGACAAAGTGGCAACGACCGGTGGTTTTACCTTGGTTAGATTAGGTTGTCCGCCGCGAAGCGGGAAGATAAATCAAGACAACATACGCGCGGCAGCGCGAACTCTCGGTCCAATATAGGACAAAGCGGCAAGCACCGTTGGTTTCAACTTGGTTAAATTAGCTTGTCCGCCGCGAAGCGGGAAGATAAATCAAGACAACATACGCGCGGCAGCGCGAACTCTCGGTCCAATGTAGGACAAAGTGGCAAGGACTGGTGGTTTTACCTTGGTTAGATTAGGTTGTCCGCCGCGAAGCGGGAAGATAAAACAAGACAACATACGCGCGGCAGCGCGAACTCTCGGTCCAATGTAGGACAAATTTAATGGAATTTAACACGCGCGGCAGCGCCGCGCGTAGTATGTTGTGTTGATCAGATAAATCAAAACCACATACTACGCGCGGCAGCGCCGCGAAGCGGGAAGATAAATCAAGACAACATACGTGCGGCAGCGCGAACTCTCGGTCCATTGTAGGACAAAGTGGCAAGGACAGTTCGTTTCACTTTGGTTAGATTAGGTTGTCCGCCGCGAAGCGGAAAGATAAATCAAGACAACATACGCGCGGCAGCACGAACTCTCGGTCCAATGTAAGACAAAGTGGCAACGACCGGTGGTTTTACCTTGGTTAGATTAGGTTGTCCGCCGCGAAGCGGGAAGATAAATCCAGACAACATACGCGCGGTAGCGCGAACTCTCGGTCCAATGTAGGACAAAGTGGCAACGACCGGTGGTTTTACCTTGGTTAGATTAGGTTGTCCGCCGCGAAGCGGGAAGATAAATCAAGACAACATACGCGCGGCAGCGCGAACTCTCGATTCAATATAGGACAAAGCGGCAAGGACCGTTGGTTTCACTTTGGTTAGATTAGGTTGTCCGCCGCGAAGCGGGAAGATAAATCAAGACAACATACGCGCGGCAGCACGAACTCTCGGTCCAATGTAAGACAAAGTGGCAACGACCGGTAGTTTTACCTTGGTTAGATTAGGTTGTCCGCCGCGAAGCGGGAAGATAAATCCAGACAACATACGCGCGGTAGCGCGAACTCTCGGTCCAATGTAGGACAAAGTGGCAACGACCGGTGGTTTTACCTTGGTTAGATTAGGTTGTCCGCCGCGAAGCGGGAAGATAAATCCAGACAACATACGCGCGGCAGCGCGAACTCTCGGTCCAATGTAGGACAAAGTGGCAAGGACCGTTGGTTTCACCTTGGTTAGATTAGGTTGTCCGCCGCGAAGCGGGAAGATAAATCAAGACAACATACGGGCGTCAGCGCGAACTCTCGGTACAATGTAGGACAAAGTGGCAAGGACCGGTGGTTTCACCTTGGTTAGATTAGGTTGTCCGCCGCGAAGCGGGAAGATAAATCAAGACAACATACGCGCGGCAGCGCGAACTCTCGGTCCAATGTAGGACAAAGTGGCAACGACCGGTGGTTTTACCTTGGTTAGATTAGGTTGTTCGCCGCGAAGCGGGAAGATAAATCAAGACAACATACGCGCGACAGCGCGAACTCTCGATTCAATATAGGACAAAGCGGCAAGGACCGTTGGTTTCACCTTGGTTAGATTAGGTTGTCCGCCGCGAAGCGGGAAGATAAATCAAGACAACATACGCGCGGCAGCGCGAACTCTCGGTCCAATGTAGTACAAAGTGGCAACGACTGGTGGTTTTACCTTGGTTAGATTAGGTTGTCCGCCGCGAAGCGGGAAGATAAATCAAGACAACATACGCGCGGCAGCGCGAACTCTTGGTCCAATGTAGGACAAAGTGGCAACGACCGGTGGTTTTACCTTGGTTAGATTAGGTTGTCCGCCGCGAAGCGGGAAGATAAATCAAGACAACATACGCGCGACAGCGCGAACTCTCGATTCAATATAGGACAAAGCGGCAAGGACCGTTGGTTTCACCTTGGTTAGATTAGGTTGTCCGCCGCGAAGCGGGAAGATAAATCAAGACAACATACGCGCGGCAGCGCGAACTCTCGGTCCAATGTAGTACAAAGTGGCAACGACTGGTGGTTTTACCTTGGTTAGATTAGGTTGTCCGCCGCGAAGCGGGAAGATAAATCAAGACAACATACGCGCAGCAGCGCGAACTCTCGGTCCAATGTAGGACAAATTGGCAAGAACCGGTGGTTTTACCTTGGTTAGATTAGGTTGTCCGCCGCGAAGCGGGAAGATAAATCAAGACAATATACGCGCGGCAGCGCGAACTCTCGGTCCAATGTAGGACAAATTGGCAAGGACCGGTGGTTTTACCTTGGTTAGATTAGGTTGTCCGCCGCGAAGCGGGAAGATCAATCAAGACAATATACGCGCGGCAGCGCGAACTCTCGGTCCAATGTAGGACAAAGTGGCAAGGACCTTTGGTTTTACCTTGGTTAGATTAGGTTGTCCGCCGCGAATCGGGAAGATAAATCAAGACAACATACGCGCGGCAGCGCGAACTCTTGGTCCAATGTAGGACAAAGTGGCAACGACCGGTGGTTTTACATTGGTTAGATTCGGTTGTCCGCCGCGAAGCGGAAAGATAAATCAAGACAACATACCCGCGGCAGCGCGAACTCTCGGTCCAATGTAGGACAAATTGGCAAGAACCGGTGGTTTTACCTTGGTTAGATTAGGTTGTCCGCCGCGAAGCGGGAAGATAAATCAAGACAATATACGCGCGGCAGCGCGAACTCTCGGTCCAATGTAGGACAAATTGGCAAGGACCGGTGGTTTTACCTTGGTTAGATTAGGTTGTCCGCCGCGAAGCGGGAAGATCAATCAAGACAATATACGCGCGGCAGCGCGAACTCTCGGTCCAATGTAGGACAAAGTGGCAAGGACCTTTGGTTTTACCTTGGTTAGATTAGGTTGTCCGCCGCGAAGCGTGAAGATAAATCAAGACAACATACGCGCGGCAGCGCGAACTCTCGGTCCAATGTAGGACAAAGTGGCAACGACCGGTGGTTTTACATTGGTTAGATTCGGTTGTCCGCCGCGAAGCGGAAAGATAAATCAAGACAACATACGCGCGGCAGCGCGAACTCTCGGTCCAATGTAGGACAAATTGGCAAGAACCGGTGGTTTTACCTTGGTTAGATTAGGTTGTCCGCCGCGAAGCGGGAAGATAAATCAAGACAATATACGCGCGGCAGCGCGAACTCTCGGTCCAATGTAGGACAAATTGGCAAGGACCGGTGGTTTTACCTTGGTTAGATTAGGTTGTCCGCCGCGAAGCGGGAAGATCAATCAAGACAATATACGCGCGGCAGCGCGAACTCTCGGTCCAATGTAGGACAAAGTGGCAAGGACCTTTGGTTTTACCTTGGTTAGATTAGGTTGTCCGCCGCGAAGCGGGAAGATAAATCAAGACAACATACGCGCGGCAGCGCGAACTCTTGGTCCAATGTAGGACAAAGTGGCAACGACCGGTGGTTTTACATTGGTTAGATTCGGTTGTCCGCCGCGAAGCGGAAAGATAAATCAAGACAACATACGCGCGGCAGCGCGAACTCTCGGTCCAATGTAGGACAAATTGGCAAGAACCGGTGGTTTTACCTTGGTTAGATCAGGTTGTCCGCCGCGAAGCGGGAAGATAAATCTTCCCGCATCGCGCAATGTAGGACAAATTGGCAAGGACCGGTGGTTTTACCTTGGTTAGATTAGGTTGTCCGCCGCGAAGCGGGAAGATAAATCAAGACAACATACGTGCGGCAGCGCGAACTCTCGATTCAATACAGGACAAATTTAATGGAATATAACACGCGCGGCAGCGCCGCGCGTAGTATGTTGTGTTGATCAGATAAAGCAAGACCACTTACTACGCGCGGCAGCGCCGCGCGTAGTATTTGATCTTGATCAGATAATTTAAGACCACATACCACGCGCGGCAGCGCCGCGCGTAGTATTTGGTGTTGATCATATAAATCAAGATTAAAAAGTTCAAGGCAATGTAGCACGATACATTTTTTATCGAAATATTAAAAGACTACCGCCTCCATTCATTTGCATAGTATTATGTGAAATTTAAAAACAAAGCGGATTTTGAATGGCATATTTTTTCAAAAACTTTATTGCTAGGCTACGCTTCTAAAGCGCTTGCATTGGCACAGTCTGGCAGTATTTTTACAAATAACCATAGTAACGTGTATCAGGTAACGATTAAAACGCCAGTGGCGTGCACCTTAAAATTTTCCATACAGAGTTGCATACCGCCAAGCGGCAGAAAAATTGCCAAATAAAATACTACATGGTTCCTTCATCGTCACCAGTGGCGTGCACCTCTAAATTCTCCACATTATTCCATCCTCTTCAACTATTTCACCCTCTTCTACTATTCCATCATACAACAACTATTCCACCCTCATCAACTATTCCATCTTCATCACTCAACTCAGCGCAGCGCGAACTCTCGGTCCAATGTAGGACAAAGTGGCAAGGACCTTTGGTTTTACCTTGGTTAGATTAGGTTGTCCGCCGCGAAGCGGGAAGATAAATCAAGACAACATACGCGCGGCAGCGCGAACTCTCGGTCCAATGTAGGACAAAGTGGCAACGACCGGTGGTTTTACCTTGGTTAGATTAGGTTGTCCGCCGCAAAGCGGGAAGATAAATCAAGACAACATACGCGCGGCAGCGCGAACTCTCGGTCCAATGTAGGACAAAGTGGCAAGGACTGTTGCTTTCACTTTGGTTAGATTAGGTTGTCCGCCGCGAAGCGGGAAGATAAATCAAGACAACATACGCGCGGCAGCGCGAACTCTCGATTCAATATAGGACAAAGCGGCAAGGACCGGTGGTTTTACCTTGGTTAGATTAGGTTGTTCGCCGCGAAGCGGGAAGATAAATCAAGACAACATACGCGCGGCAGCGCGAACTCTCGGTCCAATGTAGGACAAAGTGGCAACGACCGATGGTTTTACCTTCGTTAGATTAGGTTGTCCGCCGGGAAGCGGGAAGATAAATCAAGACAACATACGCGCGGCAGCGCGAACTCTCGGTCCAATGTAGGACAAAGTGGCAACGACCGGTGGTTTTACCTTGGTTAGATTAGGTTGTCCGCCGCGAAGCGGGAAGATAAATCAAGACAACATACGCGCGGCAGCGCGAACTGTTGGTCCAATGTAGGACAAAGTGGCAAGGACCGTTGGTTTCACCTTGGTTAGATTAGGTTGTCCGCCGCGAAGCGGGAAGATAAATCAAGACAACATACGCACGGCAGCGCGAACTCTCGGTCCAATGTAGGACAAAGTGGCAACGACCGGTGGTTTTACCTTGGTTAGATTAGGTTGTCCGCCGCGAAGCGGGAAGATAAATCAAGACAACATACGCACGGCAGCGCGAACTCTCGGTCCAATGTAGGACAAAGTGGCAACGACCGGTGGTTTTACCTTGGTTAGATTAGGTTGTCCGCCGCGAAGCGGGAAGATAAATAAAGACAACATACGCGCGGCAGCGCGAACTCTCGGTCCAATGTAGAACAAAGTGGCAAGGACCGTTGGTTTCACTTTGGTTAGATTAGGTTGTCCGCCGCGAAGCGGGAAGATAAATCAAGACAACATACGCGCGGCAGCGCGAAGTCTCGGTCCAATGTAGGACAAAGTGACAAGGACCGTTGGTTTCACTTTGGTTAGATTAGGTTGTCCGCCGCGAAGCGGGAAGATAAATTAAGACAACATACGCGCGTCAGCGCGACGTCTCTATTTAATATAGGACAAAGCGGCAAAGACCGTTAGTTTCACTTTGGTTAGATTAGGTTGTCCGCCGCGAAGCGGGAAGATAAATTAAGACAACATACGCGCGGCAGCGCGAACTCTCGGTCCAATGTAGGACAAAGTGGCAAGGACTGTTGCTTTCACTTTGGTTAGATTAGGTTGTCCGCCGCGAAGCGGGAAGATAAATCAAGACAACATACGCGCGGCAGCGCGAACTCTCGATTCAATATAGGACAAAGCGGCAAGGACCGGTGGTTTTACCTTGGTTAGATTAGGTTGTTCGCCGCGAAGCGGGAAGATAAATCAAGACAACATACGCGCGGCAGCGCGAACTCTCGGTCCAATGTAGGACAAAGTGTCAACGACCGATGGTTTTACCTTCGTTAGATTAGGTTGTCCGCCGGGAAGCGGGAAGATAAATCAAGACAACATACGCGCGGCAGCGCGAACTCTCGGTCCAATGTAGGACAAAGTGGCAACGACCGGTGGTTTTACCTTGGTTAGATTAGGTTGTCCGCCGCGAAGCGGGAAGATAAATCAAGACAACATACGCGCGGCAGCGCGAACTGTCGGTCCAATGTAGGACAAAGTGGCAAGGACCGTTGGTTTCACCTTGGTTAGATTAGGTTGTCCGCCGCGAAGCGGGAAGATAAATCAAGACAACATACGCACGGCAGCGCGAACTCTCGGTCCAATGTAGGACAAAGTGGCAACGACCGGTGGTTTTACCTTGGTTAGATTAGGTTGTCCGCCGCGAAGCGGGAAGATAAATCAAGACAACATACGCACGGCAGCGCGAACTCTCGGTCCAATGTAGGACAAAGTGGCAACGACCGGTGGTTTTACCTTGGTTAGATTAGGTTGTCCGCCGCGAAGCGGGAAGATAAATAAAGACAACATACGCGCGGCAGCGCGAACT
Organism: Phosphuga atrata; assembly: GCA_944588485.1. Lineage (NCBI taxonomy): Eukaryota > Metazoa > Arthropoda > Insecta > Coleoptera > Silphidae > Phosphuga > Phosphuga atrata. The sequence continues at coordinate 11,295,887 of OX155906.1, forward strand.
CTCGGTCCAATGTAGAACAAAGTGGCAAGGACCGTTGGTTTCACTTTGGTTAGATTAGGTTGTCCGCCGCGAAGCGGGAAGATAAATCAAGACAACATACGCGCGGCAGCGCGAAGTCTCGGTCCAATGTAGGACAAAGTGACAAGGACCGTTGGTTTCACTTTGGTTAGATTAGGTTGTCCGCCGCGAAGCGGGAAGATAAATTAAGACAACATACGCGCGTCAGCGCGACGTCTCTATTTAATATAGGACAAAGCGGCAAAGACCGTTAGTTTCACTTTGGTTAGATTAGGTTGTCCGCCGCGAAGCGGGAAGATAAATTAAGACAACATACGCGCGGCAGCGCGAACTCTCGGTCCAATGTAGGACAAAGGGGCAAGGACCGTTGGTTTTACCTTGGTTAGATTTGGTTGTCCGCCGCGAAGCGGGAAGATAAATCAAGACAACATACGCGCGGCAGCGCGAACTCTCGATTCAATATAGGACAAAGTGGCAAGGACCGGTGGTTTTACTTTGGCTAGATTAGGTTGTCCGCCGCGAAGCGGGAAGATAAATCAAGACAACATACGCGCGGCAGCGCGAACTCTCGGTCCAATGTAGGACAAAGTGGCAAGGATCGTTGGTTTTACCTTGGTTAGATTAGGTTGTCCGCCGCGAAGCGGGAAGATAAATCAAGACAACATACTCGAGGCAGCGCGAACTATCGGTCCAATGTAGGACAAAATGGCAACGACCGGTGGTTTCACCTTGGTTAGATTAGGTTGTCCGCCGCGAAGCGGGAAGATAAATCAAGACAACATACGCGCGGCAGCGCGACCTCTCGATTTAATATAGGACAAAGCGGCAAGGACCGTTGGTTTCACTTTGGTTAGATTAGGTTATCCGCCGCGAAGCGGGAAGATAAATCAAGACAACATACGCGCGGCAGCGCGAACTCTCGATTCAATATAGGACAAAGCGGCAAGGACCGTTGATTTCACATTGGTTAGATTAGGTTGTCCGCCGCGAAACGGGAAGATAGACTTTAAGACTACATACCACCGGTGGTTTCACCTTGGTTAGATTAGGTTGTCCGCCGCGAAGCGGGAAGATAAATCAAGACAACATACGCGCGGCAGCGCGAACTGTCGGTCCAATGTAGGACAAAGTGGCAAGGACCGTTGGTTTCACCTTGGTTAGATTAGGTTGTCCGCCGCGAAGCGGGAAGATAAATCAAGACAACATACGCACGGCAGCGCGAACTCTCGGTCCAATGTAGGACAAAGTGGCAACGACCGGTGGTTTTACCTTGGTTAGATTAGGTTGTCCGCCGCGAAGCGGGAAGATAAATCAAGACAACATACGCACGGCAGCGCGAACTCTCGGTCCAATGTAGGACAAAGTGGCAACGACCGGTGGTTTTACCTTGGTTAGATTAGGTTGTCCGCCGCGAAGCGGGAAGATAAATAAAGACAACATACGCGCGGCAGCGCGAACTCTCGGTCCAATGTAGAACAAAGTGGCAAGGACCGTTGGTTTCACTTTGGTTAGATTAGGTTGTCCGCCGCGAAGCGGGAAGATAAATCAAGACAACATACGCGCGGCAGCGCGAAGTCTCGGTCCAATGTAGGACAAAGTGACAAGGACCGTTGGTTTCACTTTGGTTAGATTAGGTTGTCCGCCGCGAAGCGGGAAGATAAATTAAGACAACATACGCGCGTCAGCGCGACGTCTCTATTTAATATAGGACAAAGCGGCAAAGACCGTTAGTTTCACTTTGGTTAGATTAGGTTGTCCGCCGCGAAGCGGGAAGATAAATTAAGACAACATACGCGCGGCAGCGCGAACTCTCGGTCCAATGTAGGACAAAGGGGCAAGGACCGTTGGTTTTACCTTGGTTAGATTTGGTTGTCCGCCGCGAAGCGGGAAGATAAATCAAGACAACATACGCGCGGCAGCGCGAACTCTCGATTCAATATAGGACAAAGTGGCAAGGACCGGTGGTTTTACTTTGGCTAGATTAGGTTGTCCGCCGCGAAGCGGGAAGATAAATCAAGACAACATACGCGCGGCAGCGCGAACTCTCGGTCCAATGTAGGACAAAGTGGCAAGGATCGTTGGTTTTACCTTGGTTAGATTAGGTTGTCCGCCGCGAAGCGGGAAGATAAATCAAGACAACATACTCGAGGCAGCGCGAACTATCGGTCCAATGTAGGACAAAATGGCAACGACCGGTGGTTTCACCTTGGTTAGATTAGGTTGTCCGCCGCGAAGCGGGAAGATAAATCAAGACAACATACGCGCGGCAGCGCGACCTCTCGATTTAATATAGGACAAAGCGGCAAGGACCGTTGGTTTCACTTTGGTTAGATTAGGTTATCCGCCGCGAAGCGGGAAGATAAATCAAGACAACATACGCGCGGCAGCGCGAACTCTCGATTCAATATAGGACAAAGCGGCAAGGACCGTTGATTTCACATTGGTTAGATTAGGTTGTCCGCCGCGAAACGGGAAGATAGACTTTAAGACTACATACCACCGGTGGTTTCACCTTGGTTAGATTAGGTTGTCCGCCGCGAAGCGGGAAGATAAATCAAGACAACATACGCGCGGCAGCGCGAACTCTCGGTCCAATGTAGGACAAATTTAATGGAATTTAACACGCGCGGCAGCGCCGCGCGTAGTATGTTGTGTTGATCAGATAAATCAAGACCACATACTACGCGCGGCAGCGCCGCGCGTAGTATGTGATCTTGATCAGATAAATCAAGACCACATACCACGCGCGGCAGCGCCGCGCGTAGTATGAGGTCTTGATCAGATAAATCAAGATTAAAAAGTTCAAGGCAATGTAGCACAATACATTTTTTTATCGAAATATTAAAAGACTCTACCGCCTCCATTCATTTGCATAGTATTATGTGAAATTTAAAAACAAAGCTGGTTTTGAATGGCATATTTTTTCAAAAACTCTATTGCTAGACAACGCTTCTAAAGCGCTTGCATTAGCACAGTCTGGCAGTATATTTACAAATAACCATAGTAACGTGTTTCAGGTAACGATGAAAACGCCAGTGGCGTGCACCTTAAATTTTCCATACAGAGTTGCATACCGCCAAGCGGCAGACCAATTGCCAGATAAAAACACCAAATAGTTCTATCATTGTCACCAGTGGCGTGCACCTCTAAATTCTCCACATTATTCCATCCTCTTCAACTATTTCACCCTCTTCTACTATTCCACCATACAACAACTATTCCACCCTCATCAACTATTCCATTTTCATCATTATTTCACATAAAAACAAACGATCAATATGTACTAGTCGAAATATACTAATCGAGTAAGGTACCGTCACTGAACTCGAAAGGGGTTAAAAGTCAAGATTTCTTGAAAATTAAGAAAAATTGTCAAAAAATGCGGTTTACGTCTTGAATTTTTTCCAATGAATTGAACAAAAAATTAGGTTTTTTTTGACGAGCCTTACCAAGTTCCGCCCCCGAAGGGGGCGGCTGTAGGTGCGTTTTAAATTTTTCACTTCTTCCGTAAAAACTCCGTTCCTCTTGGGCGTCGAAACGGGAAATGGTCATTTTCTGTTGTAAACTGAACAGGCCTTCGACCCGTGTCCGTCTGCCGCTCGCAAGTCCCACATGGCGTCCTCTAGGTGCCAAAAACAGGAGATCGTTTCTAGCACCTTTGAGGAGCAATTTTGGTCCGCGGCTCGATTTTTTTACTGCGTTCTCTTGCCGCGTCGATTTCACGTTTTTTGACGTCATGCGGAAAAGTACGCGACCGTCGGTTCACCCGGTGCGGCGGAAAATGTAAGCGCCAAAAAAAACGTTTTTTTCATCACATCTGTGGACGCCGTTCTCTTGATTGAAGAGCGCCGTGTCTCCAAACCGGTTCGTTCGATGCGAGATATTTACCCGCAACCGGCGGTGGAAGAATCTGGTACCTTCGGCATCCTGGTCCCACTCTGGGTCAATTTTAACAAAAAAATCGAAAAAACGCGATGTTTTTTTCACCTAATTTTCGGGGATCCCTCTCCCGGGATACCCAACAGTCGGATCGGGACCGGACCGGCACCAATCGATTCGGCATAGTGTCTTTAAGTTTGTTTTGGAGTTTAATTGCGATTGCGTGCCGGATGGCGCCGGGAGGCCCGAATAACCATGTTTTGCAGAAGTACGCGAGAATCCTCTGGGATTCGCTAAATTAAATAGCAGGGCCTCGCGGTGGTGGTTTCTGAATATAGAACGAAAGGGTCTATAAGGCGATAGGAACGATGCATCGCTCGATCGCATTTGGGGGTCTCGACGCCCGTCCAAACTCGAAACGAATTTTTCAAAATTGAGCAAATTGAAACCTTCAATATGCGGTGAAATGTTTTAGAATTGTATTGCTCTTTTCAGGAATTATAGCCCCACGTGTCTACTTTCGAACGACACCAGTCTCGGCGCATTACACCTCCGGGGACGTTCTGCAGGCCCCAATTCGCGAAGTCACTTTTTTTTCACCTCTTCAAACGGAAACGCTTAAAAGAAAATTTACATTTCCAGTCCAACAAGTGCATGCCCGGTGAAAAGGCCAACAGTATGGCCTTTGAATTTCTCTAATCCATCAACGGATTCGCACTCCAGGTCAAAAATACTACGACCATTGCTTGCCGCTGAATCGCCAATTTACACTTACAGCTGATCATTCTGACACTATTTTCGCTCAGGTTATGTTCAAATGTCATTGTTGAAGTTTATCCGTTTATGATTATTCGTGTAATTATGAGAACATAAAATTTAAAAAAAGAATTTAAATCAAAATTCTGATTTTTCGCTCATTGTTAGGTTGAAATTCAAATCAAATTCAAAGAGATATCTTGAAATCTCTAAATTGCTGATTTCGGCGACTCTGGCTCTTGATTAGCAACACATAGCAACGTCAAAATTCTCAATTTTTCACAAATTTCTACAAGAAAGCAAAGATTTTACACTTTTATTTTATCAGATTCTTAAAATTCAGACCATTTTACATCAGAAACAGTTGCTTCCGTTCACATTTGAATTTAAAAATTTATTTCATAAACCGCAATATTTACGAGTTTTTTTTGAGAATAATTGGAGCTTTTAAATTGAATTTAGATTCCAACGGTACAACACGCGTCTTTCTCGGAGGTATAGCAACAGAGTTATTGGCGAAAAACTTTCAGTATTACCATTTCACTACGGAAGGAACAGCCTTTCAATATTTATCGGCATTTTCGATACAAATTCGAATACAACTCATCAAGTTCTATTAAAATATGCTGCATAAATTTTCTGCGGCTGACGATCCAGCGGTCTCCAACTGTTACTTGATTTTCAAACATTTGCGTTTTTCATTTCCCTACATTTCTAATAAATTCTTGTAGCATGAATCGATAGAGTAAACTTTCCTCTAGCAGCGGGGCAAATTTTATCATTCCTTTGCAAACCGTTTTACCAGGATTTTTTTTAAATGCAATTCATTTTCCAGGATTCGGGATGGCTAGCAACGGTTGCATAGTCAACTCCGCCCCACAGAAGTTTCCTTCCAATTTCCGTGGTGAATGGTGTCCGGGAAAATTTTATTTCTATAAGTTCTACATTAGAAACAATTGAATATTCTTGCAAATTCACACTCTTACTTGAGTAAAAGTAAGCTCGGCCATATTTGATTAGAGTTTTTACTGATTTCATAAAAGAAAACTATTGTTTTACAAATTTCTGATTGGACAATCTGAAAATTCGGCTAATTTTACAAGGGGGACGATGTAAGTTTTTGGGTCATCTGGTGATTTAAAATCCATTTTCCAAACGGTGAGAATTACGACTTTCCTACAAGAATAGTTAAAAATTGCACATTTAATTTGGAATCTAAAAGTGTATTCCGCGACTTCCTAGCATGTATAACAAAAGAGTTATTGTTGAAAAACGATCAGTTCTATCACTTGACGGCTGAAGAAAAAGCCATCTCTAAGTTTATCCGGTTTTTCTTTTTAAAATCGAATAGTGCTCATTCAGGCCTATTGAAATGTGCTGCATGAACTTAAAAATGTCGTCTACTTTTCTGCTTCGTCTTTGAAAAATCATATGCCTCATTTCCTTGGGTTTGGATGAAATAATTTTAACACAGATCTATAGTTCTTTTAACTTTCTTTTAACTTTCTTTTAACAAACGCATAAAGTTTTATGTAGTTTACATAAGTTTTATATAGAGTGTACATGTTTCTATTGAAATTGACCTATTTGTGGTCGATAGACTTGACACAGGATTTTTTTAATAAAGAAATTCTTGCAAATATATTTTTTTGTTCAATTTTCCGGAGTCTAAGAAACATGCATTTAGCGCTATTTTATAGAGCAGATTTTCATCTAAAAGTTGTGTCATTTTCATTTTTCCAAAGCGAACCGTTTTGGCGGAAGAGCCCATTTAAACCCATGTAAATTGAAAAACGAAATTCAGAGAAGGGGTACCCATTCTAAAATTTTTTCAATTTTATATTTTTTACTTTTGCGACCAAACCGAAGGTTTTTACAAAATTTGCAAACAATACTTTTTTGTAGACACCGACGTCTTACATACGGATATCCCGGTTATAATTTTCCATCTTGAGGCGTTGACGAGATATTTCCATAAAATTGTTGACGAGAAAATCATTCTTCACGACGTCCCCATTGGTGTGGGAGCGTTCTAATTTTGTCAACTCATACCTCTGGTGGATACCCACATTCAGCATAAGTTTCATTGAAATCCTTCAAGGATTAATATATTTTTTCGCAATTTTTGAATATTTTGAAATTTTCGCGTTCGGTTTTGATCGGAATTCCTGTTTGACATGTCTGGATTTGTTGAAAAATTATTTTTGTAAGTTTTACACAACGTGGAACGATAAAATTTCACACATTTGTAGAGAATTAGTCAGTCTAGGATATCTCTTAGTTAGTTTTGCAAAATATTTTATCTGGCGGCGGCCGCCGCCCCTCAAACTCGAACATAACAGAAATTAATAAATTCAAATAACTATAAAGTGTAAACTGCAAGAGATATATTGAAATTTCTTTCAGATCTATATAGATTATACGTATTTATATTGAAATTGACGTTTTGGTATCTTCGTGGCCGATAGCCTGGGCACATAATTTTGTCTAATAAAGAAATATTTATTGAAAACTTTGTCCAATTTTCAGGAGTCTAAGAAACATGCATTTAGAGCTATCTTATAGAGCACATTTTCATCTAAAAGTTATGTCATTTTAATTTTTCCAATGCGAACCGTTTTGGCGGAAGAGCCATTTAAACCCATGTAAATTGAGAAACGAAATTCAGAGAAGGGGTTCTAAAATTTTTTCAATTCTATATTTTTTACTTTTGCGACCTAGCTGAAGGATCGGAATTCGTGATTGACATGTCTGGATTTGTTGAAAAAAATATTTTAGTAAGTTTCACACAACGTGGAACAACAAAATTTGACACATTTGTAGAGAATTAGTCAGTCTATAATATCCCCCAGTTAGTTTTGAAAAATATTTTATCTGGCGGTGGCCGCCGCCCCTCAAACTCGAACGTAACAGAAATTAATAAATTCAAATAACTATAAAATGAAAACTGCAAGAGATGTATTAAAATTTCTTTCAGATCTATATAGATTATACATTTTTCTATTGAAATTGACGTTTTGGTATTTTGATGGCCGATAGCCTGGACACATAATTGTTTTAATAAAGAAATATTCATTGAAAACTTGCAAATATATTTTTTTGTCCAATTTTACGGAGTCTAAGAAACATGCATTTAACGCTATTTTATTGAACACATTTTCATCTAAAAGTTGTGTCATTTTCATTTTTCCAAAGCGAACCGTTTGGCCGATTTTTTTTTTTAAATGAAAAAAATCTAAAACGAAATTCAGAGAAGGGGAAAATTATTTTAGGAAGTTTCACACAACGTGGAACAATAAAATTTCACACATTTGTAGAGAATTAGTCAGTCTATGATATCCCTCCGTTAGTTTTGCAAAATATTTTATCTGGCGGCAGTCGCTCCTCAAACTCAAAGTCGCACACGAGGTAAGATATTCAAATAACTATAGTTTGAAAACTTGGACAGTTGTATTCAAAATTCTTTCAGTTCGGCGTAGCTTATAGATCTTTCTATTGAAATTTGGTATTCTCGTGGCCGATAGCCTTAACACAGAATTTATTTTTTCTGTCCAAGACCACATTCCCGCGGCAGCGCGTTTAACCCCTGTCAGTTACACAGTTATAACGTTGGTTTAACCCCCGCAGATTAGGTTTCCCGCCATAGAAATCCAGACCACATACGCATCCCTCGAAGTCAAACCGGAACTGATACTAATGGATTCAAATAGCAACAACTCGAAAACTGCAATAGATGTAATAAAAACTCTTTCAGATCTATTAAGATCATAGATATTTCTATTGAAACAATTTGACCATTTTGGTATTTTCATGGCCGATAACCTTGACACTGGATTTTTTAAATAAAGAAATACATGAAAATTAAATCAAAGTTGACATGAACGTCAGTTGAGTAATTTATTGGTTATTATTTTTTTGGTGAAACTTTTAGTAACATAATTTTGCTAAGTGTTGCTAATTGTCTAAAAGAAAACTTACTATAATTGGAGGAGTGATATTGGAAATCAAGAGTTGCCAACCTTCATAAAAGGAGGTTACTATATATGATGAAGTGAAATTAGTAACTAAGGCTTGCAATTTTGACGAAAAAAAAGACAACAATGTAACTTTAACAAATAGTTAGTGAGATTATGTTTGAGTATGTTGGTAATTAAAAAACACAAGATACCAACTTGATTAAAACAATATGTGGGTTATGTTGAACGTCAAAGTTGACAAAATCAATGTCACTTAATCAATTTAAAGGTTATGAAAGTTTTAGTGAGATTTTCAGTAACTTTTTACTCCACAGCTGATTTTTTATCGTCCATTTTGTACACCTTAGTAACTAATATCACATCGTTAGATATAGTAACCTTTTTATGGACGTTGGGAACTTTTCATTTCTAATATCACTCCTTAAATTAAAGTCACTTTGATTTCAGACAATTGGTAACATTATATGATTAAGTACACCTCAAAAGTGTTCTATTATATTATTTTACAAATCTGACAGCATTAAAATCATTTGAGACGGATGAATTATTAGTTAATATTCTGTGCAGTAGGAGTTGTACATCTTGCAACTCATACAACCTTAGCTGATACAAGAATCGCGCAGCTCGCAATTCTGATTACTCTTTCATATACAAATGTCAAAATTCATTATACAATTTCACCCTCATCAATTATTCCACCTTTAGCAACTATTCCATTCATTTCAACTGTTCCATCCACAAAAACTATTCCATTCCGAAAAATACGATCCACATGTACTAGTTGTTGTTCGTTGTTCGTTCGTTCGCCCATTCGCCCATTATACTAATTGAGTAACGAGTCGTCACTGGAAAAAAAAGGGTACAAAAAACAAGGTTTTTTTTGAAATTTTTTAGAAATTTAAAAAAAATGTTAAAAATGTTGAAATTTTACATAAATTATTTGAAAAAGATTAAATTTTACTATAAAAATAATTTTGACAATCTAACGTCTCCGGGGGCGGCTGTATCGGTTTTTGAAATTTTTTTACAAATTCGTCGAAAACTCGGACAGTTTTCGGCGCACAGATCTGACACCGGCACCGGCGTGTCCGGGACGTTGCGACACGTCCGACCGTCACCTTACTTTTCGACATTTTTGCTTAATTTTTACGCAACAGCCGAAAAACTAAAATTTTTTTGCAGAAATTTCGTCCATCTTTGGACGTCTTAGGGACGCGATCCGGAAGTCGTATCGAAAATTGCCGTACGTGGGATTGTTTGTCTGTTTTTTGGCTACAATAATCTCATGCACCGACTCTCTAGGATTAAGGGGGCCGCCGGAGGCGGCCCTTTAGCGGGGGGACCCAGATTCGCTGAAAAATGGGAATAACGCGCAGCGTAAAAGTCGCGCAGCGACGAGAGTCGTGTCTGAGGACGCGTCTCAAAGTTTTCTACCGGAATCCTTGCGTGAATTCCATTTTCCGTGGGCATCTTCGCCGTGACCTCCGTAAAAGTGGTGTTTTTTTGTGTGCAAAATTTTGGGGTCCGTGTGGGGAAGCGTTCGTCTTGAATCGTCAACTCACGACGGAATATTAAATTCCGATCGATTCTGAGACGACTCACGTGTGGCGTTTCCCGAATTTCACCAGGGGGACCGCACCACGAGCGATTTTTATAAGGTCAAATTTCACATTTTTATGCCGCCGGAGGCGGCAGATCTTGCCAGATTTTGACCGCGCGTCTTTGACGGTTTAGCCGGGAACGTCCGTCCGTACGTTGCGTATCCCCGAGTTTCGTCCTACGGCCTGCTGCGCCCCTCTGACGGGGCCAAAAACAGCCGAAAAACGTGGTTTTTGCGGAAACGGCCAGACGGAAGCGGCGGCGGTTGCGCAAAACGGGACTGCACATTTTTCCGGTGTAGAACTGAGATCTCCGTCGAGCGGCGCCATTTGTGCGACTCGACTCCCCCAGGTTCGGATGCACCAGCCCCAAAACTGAAATCACGTTATTTTGACCTTTCAGGCGCATTTTTTGCCAAATCTCGAAAATTCTTCCCGGACGCTTTAGCCGCCGCTGCGCCACGTTTTTAGAGCCCTCGATTGCCGTCCTGCGACGTCCCGTTCACCTGGTGCAAGAGAAAATGAAACTTTTTTTTTTGCAAATTTCGTCATCACTTCCGAGGCCGCCCCGCACTTATTTGACGGGGTCCAGGTGGCAGGCCGGGTTCGTTCTCTTCAGAACACTTGCCCGCACCCATTCCGGCAAGAATTTTTTAACTGCGACCACTGTTTGCGAATCCGCGGCAGTTTAAACTGAAAGAAGCGCAAAAAGTGAAAAAAAACAAAGGTGCGTTTTTGTGGTACCTAGCGCGTCCGAACCAATTGACGGATCGAAACGGGACCGGCGCCGTTCGATCGGGCATAGACCCTATTTGTCCGTTTGAGAGTTTAATCGCGATCGCGTCGAAGATGGCGTCGTGACGCCATAAAAACCACGATTTTTGGACGTACCGGAAAAGCTCCAAGGAACCGGCAACTCGAGGTCTACGGGAACGGTTTCACGTGATTACCGCAGGGAATCGATCGTTTCATCTTTTCCTGCAAGCGGCATCGCGCTGCGTCGTCTACGACCGTCCCGACGCCCGCCCAAACTCGCCCTATTGCAGAAAACAAGTGACGTGAGTAAAACGGCTATATTTTTGCAGCGCCCCGATGAAAGTTTTTCATTTTCCCGTGGATTGTAGAACGGTCTTTTGGCTTTCGGCAGCCATAATTGGACGTCGCGGAATCGCGTCGCGACCCTCACTTATAACTGTTAATCTGCACGGACAAAAACTGGAATGTCGATTTGGGACACCGGGATGTCGCTTTTTTGAAATTCCAAGTTGAGCGGCGCGTGGGCCCCACTGAGACGAGCATTTTGGTACCGGCGCCGCGTCGCTGCGACCACGGAGTCGCCCGCCACACATCGAAATGTATCGGTCCAAACGGCGAAATTCGCGCCGGAAGGTGGGGTTAGTCTGCCCGCCGCAGTTTCGCCGTTTCCGGGCGCAGCGACACGAAACTGCGCGCCTTCGATTCGGGAAGGACGCCCGCGCCTCTCTCACATTTAACGGTTCGCGATCCGAGCCTTCCCCGTCGAGCTGCCGACTGTCAGAAAATACCACTCTTTTTTTTTGCATGGTTTTTTCACCATTACTTCCTGGCCGCGCGGCCGAATCTGACTTTTGCGGCACGGGGCGATGCAGCCTGCCGATACGCGCATTTCGGTACCACTCGCGGCTTCCTGCGCCGCCCCCTTCACCCGGTGCTCGCCGAAATGTCGAAAAAAAATCCGCAACCACCTTTTTGGCCGCCAATCTGCGAGTTTGACGGTCAGCGGCGAGAGTTTGGCGAGAGTTTGGTTCACATCGTGCAGGATAGACGCGGGAATCTAGAAAACCGATCCGCACCTCCGTACGGCCCTCCGGGCCGGAAATACCTCCATAAATGTGCCGGCTGCACTGTAAAAGAAAACTTTCAAGTTTACCGCCGTCTGCGTTCAACGTGCCGCCGGGATTCGCGATTTTTCCGACACAGTTCTTTAGATTGAACCTTTGGCTTTGCGGCAGTGTGATCGGCGCCGCCGGCCGTCGCCGCGCCGCCGAGTTGCAGAGCCACAAAGACGTCGAGATTTTTCGACGTTTTTTTCAACACGCCCGCAAACCGCCGAGACGCGGTCCGACCACAAAACTGGCACCTTCACCGTGTAGCCCGGTCTTTTTTCTATGCGGGGTGTGAGTTTGGCCGTTCCGCGGCCCGTAGTCACCACGGGGCGATTTTTCAAATAAACCTCTACAAAAAAAACGGGTCGAGACTTTGAAATTTTTCGACAAATTGTGTGAAATTTCTTAGTAGCCCTCTTCTTCGAAAACAAAATATACCGAAATCAAGATTATTTTTTGTCGATTCTTCTGTTGTGCGTCACGTCGTGATACGTTTAACTTTTTGAAGATTTTTTTGCAATTTAAACATTTCGCAGAAACTCCCACTCCCGCTTGCGACGCTCAGTGCCAAAAACTACTGTCAGAAAATTTGTCAGTGAAATTTTGACATAAGGAAGTAAAACTTTACGCGATGAAATCGAAATTTCCTCAAGTTTTCGCGGCGGTTTCTCATCAAAAACGGATAAAGTGGTTCATTACATAGATTTCCTGCAAGTTTCGCGCAGCTGCCGACCGCCGTTTAGACGCTGTGTGAGGAAGAGCCAACCTCTACCCGTACGCCTATCCCTACCGTGTAAATCTCAACGGGCCGTCAAATCGCGACCCGACCGAGTTGGTTTGAGAAAAGTTCGCCCTTTCGGGTCAATTTTCCGGTCGAATATAAAAGTGCGTCCAAAATTAGGCCGATGTGAGTGAAAATGGTTGTGGAAACGGTGATATTTGTGCGAGAAATTAGGAGGTTATGTTTGGTGTGTTTTTGTTCCGATTTTTTTTTACATTTATTTCCCTAATAAACCAGTGCTGTTGTCACAAGCTTATTAACCGATAATTCATTTACCCCATACATGCATTTCTCCTACAAGAATCCTTTTCTTTCACATCTAAACGAATCAATTTAGTAACATGACCGACTTGACATGTCTCTAAATTTGGTTTTTAGCAAGTTCCACACCACGTGGAACGATGGAATTCAACAAGTTTGTAGAGAAAGAAGCATTCTTTGAATTGTCTGTGTTAATTTTGTAAAATATTCCATCTGGGACCGGCCAATTACAACTTTAAGCTTCATAAAAGGTAAGCCGCAGGACACCCAAACAGCTATCGTTTGAAAACTGTAACAGATCTACTCAAAATTAGTTCAGTTCTGTATAGATTGTCCCTTTTCCTAACAAGTGTAATATTTTAGTATCTTTGTGGTTGATAGGCTCGACACACGATGTTTTTAAATACAAAAATATTTGCTGAAATTTGTCAAATCTTTTTTCTGTCCAACTTTCTCACTTTCTATCAAACATGTTTTTTACACTGTTGAATAGAGCACATTTTCTTCTATAATTTGTGCCATTTTCATCTTTCCGAAGGAACCGGTTTTGTGAAGGAATCATTTTTTCAAGGTTCCGGCACCATTTTTCATTTAAATTGAAAAGCCAAATTCAATAAATGAATACATTTGTAGGGAATCAATATATGAAATTACTTTCCCACTTTTGCAATGTATTTTACCTGTCTCGATGGCCACTGTCCCTTAAAGACTCTCTCGAATAGATAGTAATATATTCAGTCAAGTATAGAATGAAAACAGATCTATTAAAAAATCTTTCAGTTTTATATAGATTGTACATATTTCTTTTGATATTAACATTTTGGTATGTTTGTGGTCGATAGCCTTAATACAGGATTGTGTCGGATTCATTGAATTTTTTTTTCACATCTCTTGGAACAATAAAATTCAACACGTTTGTAGAAAAATAATTATTCTATGAACTGTCTGGGTCAATTTTGCAAAATATTCTATATAGCAGCGCTCCCTCAAAGTGGAAAGCAGAACAAAGGGTAAGTTTCTATTCAAAAATCTTTCAGTTTTATATAGATTGTACATGTTTCTATTGAAATTGACATATTTGAGGTCGATAGCCTTGACACAGGATTTTTTTTAATAAAGAAAAACTTGCAAATGTATTTTTTTGGCCAATTTTCACGAGACTCAGAAACATGCATTTAGCGCTATTTTGTAGAGCAGATTTTCATCTAAAAGTGAGTGTTATTTTCATTTTTCCAATGCGAACCGTTTTGCCGGAAGAGCACATTTAAAACCCGTGTAAATTGAGTGACGAAATTCAGAGAAGGGGTACCCCTTCTAAAATTTTTTCAATTTTATATTTTTTACTTTTGCGACCGAACCGAAGGTTTTTATAAAATTTTCTAAGAATACTTTTTTGTAGCCACCGACGGCTTACATACGGATATCCCGCTTATAATTTTCCAACTTGAGGCGTTGACGAGTTATCTGCAAATTAGTTGTAATTAAAAAATAATTCTTCACGCCGTCCCCATTGGAGTGGGAACGTTCAAATTTTGTCAACTCACACCTTTGGTGGATACCCACATTCAGTATAAGTTTCATTGAAATCGTTCAAGGATTAATATATTTTTTCGCAATTTTTGAATATTTTGAAATTTTCGCGTTCGATTTTGATCGGAATTCGTGATTGACATGTCTGGATTTGTTTAAAAAATGAATTTTAGTATGTTTTACACAACGTGGAACAATAAAATTTTACACGTTTGTAGAGAATTTGTCAGTCTATCATATCCCTCAGTTAGTTTTGCAAAATATTTTATCTGGCGGCGGCCGCCGCCCCTCAAACTCGAAAATAACAGAAATTAATAAATTCAAATAGCTATAAAATGAAAACTGCAAGAGATATATTGAAATTTCTTTCAGATCTGTATAGATTATACATTTTTCTATTGAAATTGACGCTTTGGTATCTTCGTGGCCGATAGCCTGGACACGTAATTTTTTCTAATAAATAAATACTTACTGAAAATTTACAAATAGATATTTTTTTTAAAGGCTCCGAAGTTGCATGCATTTAGCACTATTTTATATTTTGTCTTTCTTTGAATTCCATGTTTTAAGATATACCATTGTTTAAAAAGTCTTTCATTTATAAACTTCTATTATTGTTTTGATGATATTAGGCAACACAAATTACAGGCGTGTGTTATTAAAAAATTTTAAGATGGTCATGGAGTGGGGTAGTTTTTTTTTCAGGAAATTTTTGTGCATTTGTTTGAAACAGTTATTTTCATTCCTGAGATAAATTTTGACAGGTAAGCATCTTTCCGTATATTTTTGCTATCAATATTAAATATTTGTTGTGTATTTTTTCAGATATTCTAAATATATTACAAATATGTAAATTACAGATTATTAAACATAAATTAGGTATGCATAAATACATTTTCGAATTTGCTTTAAATAATTTTTTTTTTTTTTTGTTAGGATTTATTTCAAGAAAGGGCCTCATTTTTCCCTTTTTTCAACAACACATTTATAGAGAAAGGATCATTCTATGAATTGTCTGTGGTAATTTTCCAAAATATTCTATTGGATATTCTATGGAACCCGCTAATTAAAGTCGATGCTCTACATCAGGTAAGCCGCAAATAGCAATCGTTTGAAAACTGTAACAGATCTATTCAAAATTCTTTCAGTTCTATATAGATTGTTCAGTTTTCTATTAAGTTTAACATTTCAGAAGAAAACAGTTTTGTTAAGGAATCTGTTTTCCAAGGTTCCAGCTGCATTTTTCATTTAAATCCAAAACAAATTCAACAAATGAATATCTGGTAGAGTAAAATTGAATACATTTGGAGAGAATTCATCAGTCTATGAAATTCCTTTTATAATTTTGCAATATTTTGTACCTGTCGATGGCCACTGCCTTTTAAGGATTTTCACACAACGTAGAACAATGGAATTCAAAACATTTGTATAGAAACGATCATTCTATGAATTGTCTGTGTTAATTTTGTAAAATATTCTATGGGACCGGCTAATTAAAGTCGAAGCTAAATATAAGGTAAGCTATAAATAGCTATCATTCGAAAATTGTAACAGATCTATTCAAAATTCGGTTAAAATCTACTATAAAACATAACTTCAGATGACATGTATAGACAACCCCCAGTGGCGTGTAAATCGTTGGATACGCATTATTATTTAAGGTGACGACGACGAATTCATATCACAAGTATATTATTATTTTACAAATCTATTTAAGGACAAACGAAACATAACGCATTATTTAAGTTTAGTACGAAGAATTTATTTGACAAGTTGAAACTTATTAGACTCTTGGTTTAACTCCGGTTAGATTAGGTTGCCCGCCGCGAAGCGGAAAGATAAATCAAGACAACATACGCGCGTCAACGCGAACTCTCGATTCAATATAGGACAAAGCGGCAAGGACCGTTGGTTTCACCTTGGTTAGATTAGGTTGTCCGCCGCGAAGCGGGAAGATAAATCAAGACAACATACGCGCGTCAGCGCGAACTCTCGGTCCAATGTAGGACAAAGTAGCAAGGACCGTTGGTTTCACCTTGGTTAGATTAGGTTGTCCGCCGCGAACCGGGAAGATAAATCAAGACAACATACGCGCGGCAGCGCGAACTCTCGGTCCAATGTAGGACAAAGTGGCAAGGACCGGTGGTTTCACTTTGGTTAGATTAGGTTGTCCGCCGCGAAGCGGGAAGATAAATCAAGACAACATACGCGCGGCAGCGCGAACTCTCGATTCAATATAGGACAAAGCGGCAAGGACCGGTGGTTTCACTTTGGTTAGATTAGGTTGTCCGCCGCGAAGCGGGAAGATAAATCAAGACAACCTACGCGCGGCAGCGCGAACTCTCGATTCAATATAGGACAAAGTAGCAAGGACCGGTGGTTTCACTTTGGTTAGATTAGGTTGTCCGCCGCGAGGCGGGAAGATAAATCAAGACAACATACGCGCGGCAGCGCGAACTCTCGATTCAATATAGGACAAAGTGACATGGACCGTTGGTTTCACTTTGGTTAGTTTAGGTTGTCCGCCGCGAAGCGGGAAGATAAATCAAGACAACATACGCGCGGCAGCGCGAACTCTCGGTCCATTGTAGGACAAAGTGGCAAGGACCGGTGGTTTTACTTTGGTTAGATTAGGTTGTCCGCCGCGAAGCGGGAAGATAAATCAAGACAACATACGCGCGGCAGCGCGAACTCTCGATTCAATATAGGACAAAGTGACAAGGACCGTTGGTTTCACTTTGGTTAGATTAGGTTGTCCGCCGCGAAGCGGGAAGATAAATCAAGACAACATACGCGCGGCAGCGCGACCTCTCGGTCCAATGTAGGACAAAGTGGCAAGGACCGGTGGTTTCACTTTGGTTAGATTAGGTTGTCCGCCGCGAAGCGGGAAGATAAATCAAGACAACATATGCGCGGCAGCGCGAACTCTCGGTCCAATGTAGAACAAATTTAATGGAATTTAACACGCGCGGCAGCGCCGCGCGTAGTATGTTGTGTTGATCAGATAAATCAAAACCACATACTACGCACGGCAGCGCCGCGAAGCGGGAAGATAAATCAAGACAACATACGCGCGGCAGCGCGAACTCTCGGTCCATTGTTGGACAAAGTGGCAAAGACAGTTGGTTTTACCTTGGTTAGATTAGGTTGTCCGCCGCGAAGCGGGAAGATAAATCAAGACAACATACGCGCGGCAGCGCGAACTCTCGGTCCAATGTAGGACAAAGTGGCAAGGACCGTTGGTTTCACCTTGGTTAGATTAGGTTGTCCGCCGCGGAACGGGAAGATAAATCAAGACAACATACGCGCGGCAGCGCGAACTCTCGGTCCAATGTAGGACAAAGTGGCAAGGACAGTTGGTTTTACCTTGGTTAGATTAGGTTGTCCGCCGCGAAGCGGGAAGATAAATCAAGACAACATACGCGCGGCAGCGCGAACTCTCGGTCCAATGTAGGACAAAGTGGCAAGAACCGTTGGTTTCACCTTGGTTAGATTAGGTTGTCCGCCGCGAAGCGGGAAGATAAATCAAGACAACATACGCGCGGCAGCGCGAACTCTCGGTCCAATGTAAGACAAAGCGGCAACGACCGGTGGTTTCACCTTGGTTAGATTAGGTTGTCCGCCGCGAAGCGGGAAGATAAATCAAGACAACATACGCGCGGCAGCGCGAACTCTCGGTCCAATGTAAGACAAAGCGGCAAGGACCGGTGGTTTCACTTTGGTTAGATTAGGTTGTCCGCCGCGAAGCGGGAAGATAAATCAAGACAACATACGCGCGGCAGCGCGAACTCTCGATTCAATATAGGACAAAGCAGCAAGGACCGTTGGTTTTACCTTGGTTAGATTAGGTTGCCCGCCGCGAAGCGGGAAGATAAATCAAGACAACATACGCGCGGCAGCGCGAACTCTCAATTCAATATAGGACAAAGCGGCTAGGACCGTTGGTTTCACCTTGGTTAGATTAGGTTGTCCGCCGCGAAGCGGGAAGATAAATCAAGACAACATACGCGCGGCAGCGCGAACTCTCGGTCCAATGTAGGACAAAGTGGCAAGGACCGTTGGTTTCACCTTGGTTAGATTAGGTTGTCCGCCGCGAAGCGGGAAGATAAATCAAGACAACATATGCGCGGCAGCGCGAACTCTCGATTCAACATAGGACAAAGTGACAAGGACCGCTGGTTTCACTTTGGTTAGATTAGGTTGTCCGCCGCGAAGCGGGAAGATAAATCAAGACAACATACGCGCGGCAGCGCGAACTCTCGGTCCAATGTAGGACAAAGTGGCAAGGACCGTTGGTTTCACTTTGGTTATATTAGGTTGTCCGCCGCGAAGCGGGAAGATAAATCAAGACAACATACGCGCGGCAGCGCGAACTCTCGGTCCAATGTAGGACAAAGTGGCAAGGACCGTTGGTTTCACCTTGGTTAGATTAGGTTGTCCGCCGCGAAGCGGGAAGATAAATCAAGACAACATATGCGCGGCAGCGCGAACTCTCGATTCAACATAGGACAAAGTGACAAGGACCGCTGGTTTCACGTTGGTTAGATTAGGTTGTCCGCCGCGAAGCGGGAAGATAAATCAAGACAACATACGCGCGGCAGCGCGAACTCTCGGTCCATTGTAGGACAAAGTGGCAAGGACCGTTGGTTTCACCTTGGTTAGATTAGGTTGTCCGCCGCGAAGCGGGAAGATAAATCAAGACAACATACGCGCGGCAGCGCGAACTCTCGGTCCAATATAGGACAAAGTGGCAAGGACCGTTGGTTTTAACTTGGTTAGATTAGGTTGTCCGCCGCGAAGCGGGAAGATAAATCAAGACAACATACGCGCGGCAGCGCGAACTCTCGATTCAATATAGGACAAAGCGGCAAGGACCGTTAGTTTCACCTTGGTTAGATTAGGTTGTCCGCCGCGAAGCAGGAAGATAAATCAAAACAACATACGCGCGGCAGCGCTAACTCTCGATTCAATATAGGACAAAGCGGCTAGGACCGTTGGTTTCACCTTGGTTAGATTAGGTTGTCCGCCGCGAAGCGGGAAGATAAATCAAGACAACATACGCGCGGCAGCGCGAACTCTCGATTCAATATAGGACAAAGTGACAAGGACCGCTGGTTTCACTTTGGTTAGATTAGGTTGCCCGCCGCGAAGCGGGAAGATAAATCAAGACAACATACGCGCGGCAGCGCGAACTCTCAATTCAATATAGGACAAAGCGGCTAGGACCGTTGGTTTCACCTTGGTTAGATTAGGTTGTCCGCCGCGAAGCGGGAAGATAAATCAAGACAACATACGCGCGGCAGCGCGAACTCTCGATTCAATATAGGACAAAGTGACAAGGACCGCTGGTTTCACTTTGGTTAGATTAGGTTGTCCGCCGCGAAGCGGGAAGATAAATCAAGACAACATACGCGCGGCAGCGCGAACTCTCAATTCAATATAGGACAAAGCGGCAAGGACCGTTGGTTTCACCTTGGTTAGATTAGGTTGTCCGCCGCGAAGCGGGAAGATAAATCAAGACAACATACGCGCGGCAGCGCGAACTCTCGGTCCAATGTAGGACAAAGTGGCAAGGACCGTTGGTTTTACCTTGGTTAGATTAGGTTGTCCGCCGCGAAGCGGGAAGATAAATCAAGACAACATACGCGCGGGAGCGCGAACTCTCGGTCCAATGTAGGACAAATTTAATGGAATTTAACACGCGCGGCAGCGCCGCGCGTAGTATATAATCTTGATCAGATAAATCAAAATTACATACCACGCGCGGCAGCGCCGCGCGTAGTATGTGGTCTTGATCAGATAAATCAAGATTAAAAAGTTCAAGGCAATGTAGCACAATACATTTTTTATTGAAATATTAAAAGACTCTACCGCCTCCATTCATTTGCATAATATTATGTGAAATTTAAAAACAAAGCTGGTTTTGAATGGCATATTTTTTCAAAAACTCTATTGCTAGTCAACACTTCTAAAGCGCTTGCATTAGCACAGTCTGGCAGTATATTTACAAATAACCATAGTAACGTGTATCAGCTAACGATGAAAACGCCAGTGGCGTCCACCTTAAAATTTTCCATACAGAGTTGCATACCGCCAAGCGGCAGAACAATTGCCAGATAAAACACCAAACGGTTCCGTCATCGTCACCAGTGGCGTGCACCTCTAAATTCTCCACATTATTCCATCCTCTTCAACTATTTCACCCTCTTCTACTATTCCACCATACAACAACTATTCCACCCTCATCAACTATTCCATCTTCATCACCATTTCACATAAAAACAAACGATCAATATGTACTAGTCGAAATATACTAATCGAGTAAGGTACCGTCACTGAACTCGAAAGGGGTCAAAAGTCAAGATTTCTTGAAAATTAAGAAAAATTGTCAAAAAATGTGGTTTACGTCTTGAATTTTTTCCAATGAATTGAACAAAAAATTAGGTTTTTTTTGACGAGCCTTACCAAGTTTCGCCCCCGCAGGGGGCGGCTGTAGGTGCGTTTTAAATTTTTCACTTTTTCCGTAAAAACTCCGTTCCTCTTGGGCGTCGAAACAGGAAATGGTCATTTTCTGTTGTAAAACTGAACAGGCCTTCGACCCTTGTCCGTCTGCCGCTCGCAAGTCCCACATGGCGTCCTCTAGGTGCCAAAAACAGGAGATCGTTTCTAGCACCTTTGAGGAGCAATTTTGGTCCGCGGCTCGATTTTTATACTGCGTTCTCTTGCCGCGTCGATTTCACGTTTTTTGACGTCATGAGGAAAAGTACGCGACCGTCGGTTCACCCGGTGCGGCGGAAAATGTAAGCAAAAAAAAAACCGTTTTTTTCATCACATCTGTGGACGCCGTTCTCTTGATTGAAGAGCGTTGTGTCTCCAACCCGGTTCGTTCGATGCGAGATATTTACCCGCAACCGGCGGTGGAAGAATCTGGTACCTTCGGCATCCTGTTCCCATTCTGGGTCAATTTTAACACAAAAATCGAAAAAACGCGATGTTTTTTTAACCTAATTTGCGGGGATCCCTCTCCCGGGATACCCAACAGTCGGATCGGGACCGGACCGGCACCAATCGATTCGGCATAGTGTCTTTAAGTTTGTTTTGGAGTTTAATTGCGATTGCGTGCCGGATGGCGCCCGGAGGCCCGAAAAACCATGTTATGCAGAAGTACGCGAGAATCCTCTGGGATTCGCTAAATTAAATAGCAGGGCCTCGCGGTGGTGGTTTCTGAATATAGAACGAAAGGGTCTATAAGGCGATAAGAACGATGCATCGCTCGATCGCATTTGGGGGTCTCGACGCCCGTCCAAACTCGAAACGAATTTTTCAAAATTGAGCAAATTGAAACCTTCAATATGCGGTGAAATGTTTTGGAATTGTATTGCTCTTTTCAGGAATTATAGCCCCACGTGTCTACTTTCGAACGACACCAGTCTCGGCGCATTACACCTCCGGGGACGTTCCGCAGGCCCCAATTCGCGAAGTCATTTTTTTCAAATCTTCAAACGGAAACGCTTAAAAGAAAATTTACATTTCCAGTCCAACAAGTGCATGCCCGGTGAAAAGGCCAACAGTATGGCGTTTGAATTTCTCAAATCCATCAATGGCTTCGCACTCCAGGTCAAAAATACTACGACCATTGCTTGCCGCTGAATCGCCAATTTACACTTACAGCTGATCATTCTGACACTATTTTCGCTCAGGTTATGTGGAAATATAATTGTTGAAGTTTATACGTTTATGATTATTCGTGTGCTTGTGAAAAGATAAAATTAAAGAAAAGAATTTAAATCAAAATTCTGATTTTTCGCTCAATGTTAGGTTGAAATTCAAATAAAATTCAAAGAGATATCTTGAAATCTCTAAATTGCAGATTTCGGCGACTCTGGCTCTTGATTAGCAACACATAGCAACGTCAAAATTCGCATTTTTTCACAAATTTCTACAAGAAAACGAAGTTTTTTCACTTTTCTTTTCGCAGATTCTAAAAATTCAGACCATTTTACATCAGAAACAGTTGCTTCCCTTCACATTTGAATTCCAAAATTTATTTCATAATCCGCGATATTTACGAGTTTTTTTTAAGAATAATTGGAGCTTTTGAATTGAATTTAGATTCCAACGGTACAACACGCGTCTTTCTCGAATGTATATCAACAGAGATATATTGGCGAAAAGCTGTCAGTTTTACCATTTCACTGAGGAAGGAACAGCCATTTCAATATTTATTGACATTTTCGATTCAAATTCGAATACAACTCATCAAGTTCTATTAAAATATGTTGCATGAATTTTCAGCGGCTGATTCGTGATTCGGATAATTTTACATGGGGGACGAGTAAGTTTTTCGGTCATCTAGTGATTTAAAATCCATTTTTCAAACGGTGGGAATTAAGAGTATTCTACAAGAATAGTTAAAATTACACATTTAATTTTTTTTTGGAAACTAAAGGTGTATTCCTCGACTTCCTAGCGGGTATAACAAGAGAATTTTTGTTGAAAAACGGTCAGTGCTACCACTTGACGGCTGAAGGAAAAGACATCTCGAAATTTATCCGGATTTTCTTTTTAAAATCGAATAGTGCTCATTGAAACCCATTGAAATGTGCTGCATGCAAACTTTTTGCGGCTGATAGCCACGACATGACGAACGTTTAGAAATGTGTGTTAAATAATTTTAACACAGATAAATAGAGCGCACTTTCGTTAACAAACGCATTAAGTTTTATATAGTTTACAAGAGTTATATATATATATATATATATATATATATATATATATATATATATATATATATATATATATATATATATATATATAAATTGTACATGTTTCTATTGAAATTTACATATTTGTGGTCGATTGCCTGGACACAGTTTTTTTTAATAAAGAAATACTTGCAAATATATTTTTTTGTTCAATTTTCCGAAGTCTAAGAAACATGCATTTAGCGCTATTTTATAGAGCACATTTTCATCTAAAAGTTGTGTCATTTTCATCTTTCCAAAGCGAACCGTTTGACCGAATTTTTTTTTTTATAAACGAAAAAATTCAAAAACGAAATTCAGAAAAGGGGTAACTCCTTCTAAAATTTTTTCAATTTTATATTTTTTACTTTTGCGACCAAACCGAAGGATTTTACAAAATTTGCAAAGAATACTTTTTTGTAGACACCGACGTCTTACATACGGATATCCCGGTTATAATTTTCCACCTTGCGGCATTGACGAGATATTTCCATAAAATTGTTGACGAGAAAATCATTATTCACGACGTCCCCATTGGAGTGGGAGCTTTCAAATTTTGTCAACTCATACCTCTGGTGGATACCCACATTCAGTATAAGTTTCATTGAAATCCTTCAATTATTAATATATTTTTTCGCAATTTTTGAATATTATGAAATTTTCGCGTTCGAATTTGATCGGAATTCATGATTGACATGTCTGGATTTGTTTAAAAAATGATTTTAGTATGTTTCACACAACGTGGAACAATAAAATTTCACACATTTGTAGAGAATTAGCCAATCTATGATATCTTTCAGTTAGTTTTGCAAAATATTTTATCTGGCGGCGGCCGTCGCCCCTCAAACTCGATCATAACAGAAATTAATAAATTCAAATAGCTATAAAATGAAAACTGCAAGAGATATATTGAAATTTTTTTCAGATCTGTATAGATTATACATTTTTCTATTGAAATTGACGTTTTGGTATCATCGTGGCCGATAGCCTGGACACGAAATTTTTTCTAATCAAGAAATAATTATTGAAAATTTACAAATATATATTTTTTTCAAAGGCTCCGAAGTTGCATGCATCTAGCACTATTTTATATTTTGTCTTTCTTTGAATTTTATATTTTAAGATACCATTTGGTTTTACCATTGGTTTTACCTTGGTTAGATTAGGTTGTCCGCCGCGAAGCGGGAAGATAAATCAAGACAACATACGCGCGGCAGCGCGAACTCTCGGTCCAATGAAGGACAAAGTGGCAAGGACCGTTGGTTTTACCTTGGGTAGATTAGGTTGTCCGCCGCGAAGCGGGAAGATAAATCAAGACAACATACGCGCGGCAGCGCGAACTCTCGGTCCTATGTAGGACAAAGTGGCAAGGACCGTTGGTTTTACCTTGGTTAGATTAGGTTGTCCGCCGCGAAGCGGGAAGATAAATCAAGACAACATACGCCCGGCAGCGCGAACTCTCGATCCAATATAGGACAGTGTTGCAAGGAATGTTGGTTTACACCGGGTAAAATAACAGGACAGATAAATCAAGACAACATACGCGCGGTAGCGCAAGCTTTCGATACAATATAGGACGGTGTTGCAAGGACCGTTAGTTTAACCGCGGTTAGATTAGGTTGCACACCGCTAAGCGGCAGATAAATCAAGACCTTCAAACTCGGACATAACAAAAATTAATAAATTCAAATAACTATAAATTGAAAACTGCAACAGATATTTTGAATTTTTTTTCAGATATATATATAGATTATAGATTTTTCTATTTAAATTGACGTTTTGGTACCTTTGTGGTCGATAGCCTTGACACAGGATTGTTTTTAACAAAGAAATATTTATTGAAAACTTACAAATATATTTTTTTGTCCAACTCTTCAAAGTCTACCAGGCATGCATTTACAGCTTGATCTACAATAAGCTAAAGTGGCAAAGTCTGTTAGCCTGAAAGAAAAGCGAACGAAAAATTAAGACAAACTACAAGCGGTATCGCGACCCAAGAGATCAAAAATAAGATAAAGATGTAAAGCTAAATGTTGGTTTAACCTAGGTTAGGCTATTAGGTTAGCAAATCGCCATAGATATCCAGACCACATACGCATCCCTCGAAGTCAAACCGGAACTGATACTAATGGATTCAAATAACAACAACTCGAAAACTGCAATAGATATAATAAAAACTCTTTCAGATCTATTAAGATTGTAGATATTTCTATTGACCAATTTGAAACAATTTGACCATTTTGGAATTTTCATGGCCGATAACCTTGACACTGGATTTTTTAAATAAAGAAATACATGAAAATTAAATCAAAGTTGACATTAACGTCAGTTGAGTAATTTATTGGTTATTATTTTTTTTGGTGAAACTTTTAGTAACATAATTTTGCTAAGTGTTGCTAATTGTCTAAAAGCAAACTTACTATAATTGGAGGAGTGATATTGGAAATCAAGAGTTGCCAACCTTCATAAAAGGAGGTTACTATATATGATGAAGTGAAGTTAGTAACTAAGGCTTGCAATTTTGACGAAAAAAAAAGACAACAATGTAACTTTAACAAATAGTTGGTGAGATTATGTTTGAGTATGTTGGTAACTCAAAAACACAAGATACCAACTTGATTAAAACAATATGTTGGTTATGTTGAAGGTCAAAGTTGACAACATCAATGTTACTTAATCAATTTAAAGGTTATAAAAGTTTTAGTGAGATTTTCAGTAACTTTTTACTCCACAGCTGATTTTCTATCGTCCATGTTGTACACCTTAGGAACTAATATCACATCGTTAGATATAGTAACCTTTTTATGAACGTTGGGAACTTTTCATTTCAAATATCACTCCTTAAATTAAAGTCACTTTGATTTCAGACAATTGGTAACATTATATGTTTAAGTACACCTCAAAAGTGTTTGATTATATTATTTTACAAACCTTACAGCATTAAAATCATTTGAGACGGATGAATTATTAGTTAATATTCTGTGCAGTAGGAATTGTACATATTGCAACTCATACAACCTTAGCTGATGCGCTTTCTACAAGAATCGCGCAGCTCGCAATTCTGATTACTCTTTCATATACAAATGTCAAAATTCATTAAACAATTTCACCCTCATCAATTATTCCACCTTTAGCAACTATTCCATTATTTTCAACTCTTCCATCCTCAAAAACTATTCCATTCCGAAAAATACGATCCACATGTACTAGTTATAAAATATAAAACGATACATAAGATAATACTTATTTAAATAATATATAATATTTATATAGTATTTGCTTTGGCAAAATACATACATATATTAACATTTATATAAAAATATAATATTTATGTTAAAATAATATCACATTTATATAAACAATATGAGTATAACATTTTTATATAAAATATTAAAGAATAATACTAATGATGATATATATATATAGAAGTAAAACATTTGTATAAAAAATAATACTAATATGATATAATAAATAAGAATTTAACATTTATATTAAAAAAATAAATTCTAAAACTCTAAAACAATATAAGAACAATAAGATATATATATATATATATATATATATATATATATAATTAGAAATGATATACTAATGTATAATAATATATAATAATACTAATGATATAAATAATATGAATATAATAAAATTTATATAAAAAATATTTTTCTAGGAAATAAACATATAAAAATTACACATATCAACTTTGTTACTAATTTGACTGTGATTACTGTCAATGTCACTTGTATTATCACTATTATTATCATTAATTTCATCACAGTTGTCTTTGAGAATGCTGCTATCATTATGAACCAATTGACTATTAGATTTACCCGGAAAAAAACAAATGGATTAAAAATGATATAAATGTTTATACTCATTAATGCTCGTAATTTATCCACTACATGGTATCCATACAACACTAATTGATTAATAATAATTAATTTTCATTTTCGATATGAGAATATGGAATGATTTATGAGTATTAAAAAAATTAATTAATACTCACAAATATACATGAACTATAAAATAGGATATCAATTTCTGCTCGAGTTTATTTGTAAGTATTAAAAACGATTTTATTCATTTTAATCGTTTTTGATCGGCTTATCTAATCAGAGTACTTACACAGCATGATGAATTAGGTTCACTAGTTCCACACGTTTTTTCAATATCCGTTCATCTAGTGAATTATCATCATTTTTAATCAAAAAACGACGTAAACGTCTATTTTTTTTACTTTTTGATATTGATTGAAAAATTTTTCTTTTCTGCATTTTTAATATATACTTTTTATACGTCACTTTATTTGGAGTTAGAATATATAAACATATAAATATTGGTCCTCACCGGTATTAAAAGTATCAGCTGACGATAAGTTTAGGTTATGCAAACACGACTGTGATACCAACTGCCAAAAATATTTACCCCTAAGCAAAAGTCAAAAACCCCTAAAATTGCCACAATTACTTGAAAATCCCCCTAAAAAAATAATATTCTTTAAAAAATAATAAATTAATAATAATTAATATTCTGTAATAATTTTTAATATTCTTTATTTAAATAATCACTTAATACTTCAAATATAATTTCGTTTTCATCTGGTTCCGAGTTTTTGCAATCATACATGTTGACATTAAATAAGCTTAACATGTTAGGGATGGATTAAATGTTGTGCAAGATCCACCATTTCGATGCAATGTGAATCGGACTATCATCTTATTTTGTAACATTTCAATAGATAGTCTATTCCGCAACTTATTTTTCGCAATATTATAGATAGGATAAAGTGACCACATTTTTTAAAACCGAAAGCAGTACATAAGTTATTTGAGTAAAGTGACCACACGTCCCGATTTGGCGGGACAGTCCCGCTTTTTGGAGGACAGGCCCGCGTCCCGCCGATTTTTAAAAATGTCCCGTTTTTTAGAAAATATCTGTATTTTTTATTTAAAATGTACATTAATATATAAAATAAGATTTTTCCTTTATTTAGTATCACTCAATGAAATTTTTTAATTTGAACTGTCTATTCTTCAAGATTCCAAGCGGTTATCATAAAAATTTCTGACTTCTTTCAGAAAATCCGGTCGTTTAATGGCACCTTGTTCTGAAATTTTCATTGGGTGACATTAAAAAAGGAGATTTTATGAGAATATGTGAAAAACTCTTTTGAATATATTAGTAAACATTTTCCAAAAAATGATATTTGCGAAAATGATCTTTTTTGATTTGCGTTATTAGTAAAAGGATACGTTACGTACTTGGTTACGAGTCATAAAATTTATTTTCACTACGTCTATGATGTTTGTTTAATGACGCAAGTTGTTTTCATAGTAACAATAAAGAGAAATCGTTTAATAATAAAACTCCATTTGATTTACATTTCACTTTTACGCACGATTTGGATACTTTTACAAATTATTATAATAATGCCATCCTTCACACACAATAATGTTTTAATGTTTATTTTTTTTAATTATTTGTCGGCTTTCATAACTGAATTATATTACACCTTTTTACGGTTAGTTATGCGCATGGGATAGTTTCGGGCACATATTTAGTTATACGCCAAAAGTTCTGGCATTTTTTGACGTATAACATGGCGGAAATTGATACATGCGTACAACAAAAAAATTTAAAACTATGAAACAATGAAAAAAAAACTATGAAAAGGTCACACCTATTCTCATTTCATCACATTTGTCCCGCTTTGCTCAATGAAAATGTGGTCACTTTATATTCGAGATATGGGGACTTTCAAAATAACGGCCTAGGCGAATTTTTGAAAACTATCAAGGTCAAACGTTCTAGAATTGAAAGTTAGCGTTCACTGTTAACCTAATTTTGGAAGAAAAAATGGCAGTGGCCACTTACCTTTACCTATTTCCAGATTATTTAAACGCTAAAGCAATACATTGGATGAGACGGATGGAGGGGTAATGGTTACCCATGTGGTTTAAAAAAAAAATCGATAAAGAAAATTTGAATGATCTACGAGGGCCGCATAAATCGGCGCGGGCCGCATGAAGCCCGCGAGCCGCCATTTGCCCAGGGCTGCTGCAGTAATCTGAGTGTTATGTTTATCACTCTTACAATGTTCTGTTATTGCTGCTTTGACACTATTAGCAATTCTGAATTGTGAGCAAAATGTTCAGTTTGGAAATGCATAAAATCACAGTTTTAATTATTTATTTTTACAATATTATGCAAAGCAGTACAAGCAGAGAATACGCGTTCGACACTTGCGTATGACATTGGCACCGTGACAAGTGCCAGTCAAAATTTTTAGACATTTTCAAAACGTTTACAGCCAGCTACGTCACAATCATTATGTTTTTCATTTAATTCCGAAGTATTAGTAACGAGAAACTATACTAGATGTCGCTAGTCACCAGGTCAACATTTATATAATTATGATTGGCTAGCTTGAGTTATCCCAGGGCATATATTCTTAAACCTTTATTTTTCAATAAAAAATTAATAAAAATACATACAAAATTTAAAAAATAATACAAAAATCCCTAAAAATGCCCCTAAAAATATAAAACCCCTAAAAAAATCCCATCCCACTTATTTACCCCCTAAATTTGGGGGGTAAAACCCTAAGTTGGGAACCCTGAAACACGATAAAATAGATATCTTTATGTTGTCGTATAAATGTTGTCGTATACAAAATTTTGCTAACATTTTCGTATCAGAAAAAGGAGCTCCGAAAAATGTTGTCAAAAAGATAACATTTTACTGATCTCTAAAAGGTAAAAGACATCATTTTTTAGATAACATTATATCATTCTGACATTACTGCCGGACGGGATACTGACTAGACAGACTTGGACGAAGCTACATCGCCGCTTACCAAGCCGCCGGTTAGCAAGTCAATTGGTGGCCCATTTGAAAATTTCAAGTGACCCACTCTAGTTCCGAAAATAAAGATAGAATAAATTATGAAAATCAATAATAAAACATAAACATGAAACGAACATATTGAGAATTAAACAAATTAAAATTAAAATAGATACTAGGAACATTGGCCGAACAAATTTTACCACTAATGACGCGCGTGTCGTTCTCTCAGAGAAGTAATTGTAATTCCTTAAAGAGTTTTGTTACCAGCTGCAATCACGCTATATCTGCCAGCCTTGTTGCAGCAACGTAAAATCATTTACATACGGCATAAATTGTACCGAACACTTTTTTAATGACTTCGCAAATTAAAAGTAAATAATGAGTCGGCTAGAACAGTTCAGCGTCGCGTTGAAGATATGGCCAAAAATATTGATAAACAGGTCAAAAATGATTTGTTATCTAGTGACTTAATTAGCATTACAGTTGTTGAATTCATCAACAGTACTTTAAAGTACCGGTATAAATAGTATGGGTAAACTTGCAATATTATTATTTTCATTAATAAGTAGTTCGAATGTAAACTACTGTGCGTTCTTGTTTCAATGAATGACAGGACCAAAGGCGCTGATATTTTTCGACAAGTACAAGAGTTTACAAATGGAATAGAATGGGCACGTATTCGATTAAAAAAAAAAAAAAAATCCATAATAACTGGTGGTGCTCCAAGTATGTGCGCAAAAACTGTTGAATTTGTAAAACTAATGGAAAACAATTTCGCTGCTCACTTTTATCGTTTCATTGTATGATACATGAAGATAATCTATTTGTACAGACATCTACCCAACAACTTAAGGATATAATGGAAAAGATTGTTAAGACCGTAAACATGATAATAGCGTCATCAGAAATAAAATACGCACGCGCATCAAAGCTTTTTTGGATGAAATTTAATCGAAATATGAAGATTTGTGGTGCTACATTCTGAAATACGATGCCTAAGTCGAGGTAAAGTTCGAGACAATAATTTCATCATTCCATTTTTTATGTAAACCCGACTTAATTTACTCCAATGTACACAATGTGTTGCTACCTTCAAGTTCTTCGAGTTGCTTTCAACTAGCTTTTAAAAAAATCATGTTTCTGCAATGAATTTCAATTAAAAATTAATAAACCCTTTTTTATAGTTTAATCGAACAAAGCTTGAACATACGCAGGTTTGTTAAGTGGTAAGTGGTATGACAAGTGTTAAGTGGTTTCTTAGACATAACAACGCACTACGAAAACAACACACTTTTTGAAATAACACGGTTACAAATATCAGACAATATACACGTCAAAAATATTGCAGCAACGTAATAACTCAGTAGGAAAATATAACAACATAATCGTTATTATCATCACATATTTTTGAATGTGAAATTTTCGAAGCCTTGTGTTTGGCTGTGCGTTGTTATGTCGCTATGATATTTTTGCCGCGACTATAGTGTTGGCAAGCCTGTTTTGTCAACGTTTCCATGTTGCTTATGGCGGAGGTGTTGCATGTTGTGTTTGTAGTTTTATGTGTGTAGATGGTGAGTGTAAATTACATTTATCATTTTGGGTTAAATTACATCAGTATTTGTTATATTAAACTTAAAATGATATCCGAGAGAACATATTTGAAGCATCCAGATATTGCATAAAACTTGGTTAGGCGGGCGCAATTGTAAGCAGGAATCCTATTAAAAACAATACGGAGGACAAATTTCGTGCAGCAAAATTGTTTCAATGTAATTTATTCCAAAAAATAAATGTTCGAACAGTTATAATTCATCTGTAAACTGTTTGATAGAAAATTTGTTCAGGTTTTTGTTAATATCGGGTAGGTTTTGTAAGTCATTTTTATTGTAATCAATTTAATTGAAAAGTTGCCATTATTATTTTTTTTCTGCTAATTTGAAAAATTTAATAGTTATTTACATAAGAGTGCGGAAAGGTTGATTTTACAACATTTGAGCTGTTTTGGGGAACGAGACCGAAGGGCGACTTCAAGTTCTTAGATCCTGTTTAGGTAAAAAGAATGCCTTTAACAACATAAAAAAGGTCTTTAATCCTATCCTTTGTTCTTCAATATTTTTTCCATGTACACGAAACCCGAGCCACTCTCATCCATAACCGTCTTTCAGTTTTTCGCCTTTTCTTTTTCGTCTTCGCTTTATTTACGTTTCTTACAACTTAACACCCAATGTTCCCACAGCTCCTCCCCTAATCCACATGCTCGACTAGTCCTATCTGTTGCTGTCATCCAATATCTTCTACTCCTTTCCTCACTACCACACCTAAACTGGTCAATCGTTACCTGCGGGGCTTTCGGATTGACTAGATACTCTGGACATCTGACAAAAACTTGGATTTTGCTGTAGTCTCTATTATAGGTACCCTCATCTATGTGTCTTTATCTCTCTTGTAGCCCTATCTCCAGTAGTCTATCTGCCAGAATCCTTTCCAGTAACATTCCCTCATTCATCATTCTTTCGATCCCTTCTTGGTTCCATCCCCCTCTTTCAAACATTTGCTTGTGCAGGCATCCTTATTTTGTTTCCTTATTACTCCCTTTACCTTCCTTTCTTACCACTTTCAGAACTTCTTTCACTATTCTTTCATCTCTCGCACTATTCACTTTCCTTTCAAATTTAGCCACTCTCATAACCACGTTGTTTGCGACCTTGTTAGAATTTCTTTCTTGTTGGACGATGTACCAGGAGGTGGACTTTTCTAGCTGCAGGGCCCTCTCTATAAACTGTAACTGCACTCTCCCTATGTCGTTTTCCTCTTTCACACCCCAGATTTCTGCTCCATACATCATGATGCTACGAACGCATGCCTTCAATACAATCATTTTTGCCCAAAAATTCTCCCTCAGGTATACTCTCCATGTATCCCAGAACCTGTTAGCAGCCACCCACGCTTTTTTTGCTATATACTTGATATGTGCGGCGCACGACCCATTTTGTTGGAACATAAAGCCTAGGTATGTATAACTGCTAACTTGTTCTATCTCATAGAACTATCATCTCATATTACTACCCCTCCCAATTGACTCAAGCTTAGCCTTCTCTCGAGGTCCGCAGTATATAGATTACATAGTAGGGGACTTTTACGGACGGATTAGTTTAATTTCACCTCTATAATCAATTATCAACGAATTTAATTTTTTTCCATTATAAGTTTGAAATTTCGTTAAGTTTGTCTAGAATATCTACATCAATAGACAATCAATAGAAAAACGTTTAAATTTCCGCCTATGCTTTCGGTTGATGTGGTATGATATTTTTCCATGTATAAAAATGTCCTACAAACAGTTTTCTTTTGGAGAATTAAAATACTGTCCAAGAATTGTCCAAACTTAACTTACCTGAATCATAAAATTAAATGTTTCTCATTTATTGCAACAAAAATTTAATACAAATTCTATCTGTCTTTTTAAGAGTTTTTTTTGCAAGTATTAAAGTGCCTTACTAATAATATATTGAAACAACAAACCCATTTAACTGAATATATAAATGGTTAGAATTTTTCTATTATTAACCTGTAACTACTGTCCTGTGATATGTGAGACTCCTGTAGATATTGAAAATTGAATTTCTCGCATAAAATAGAATATAATTTATTGATCCCATAAAAAATCCATACAAAGAGATGTAGAACATGTCAAAAAACAAACAATTATTTTTTATTACTCATGTGGGATAAGTACTATATTAGAGCTCGTTTTTTAGTGTGACTTTTTTTTTAGTGTTATACTATTATAGATGTTATATTTTTATTATTATTATTACCTTTTGTAATATTAATAATTT
This sequence comes from Phosphuga atrata, assembly GCA_944588485.1. Classification (NCBI taxonomy): domain Eukaryota; kingdom Metazoa; phylum Arthropoda; class Insecta; order Coleoptera; family Silphidae; genus Phosphuga; species Phosphuga atrata. The sequence continues at coordinate 11,329,981 of OX155906.1, forward strand.
GGTGACGGGGTAGTGTGTGGAGAAAAGAAAAATAACAAACCCGGAGACGATGTAACTTTTTATTGCGCGTCACGTGACGCGTGCCGGTTTTGATGCGAGTTGTGGAAGTTGTCTCTGATGTTCTGCTGGAAGTTGTGTTCACTGACGTTCTGCTGGAAGTTGTGTCTGGATGTTGTTTCGAAGTTGTCTCTCGAAACTGTCCCTTTGTCACTCCCGTCCCGTCCTTTTATCCCTCGGTCAAACGCATCTTCTCTCTGGTAACTTTGGTGGGAGAGGTTTTTCGTTGTCCCGATTGGTTGTTCGTTCTTCCCTCCTATTGGTGCTGACGCCAAGTAAGAGGGAGGAAAAATCGGTATTGTTTGACCGGGTGGTTGGCATTGTTTGATCAGCTGGTTGGTATTGTTTGATCGGCTCCAGCCCGCTCATAAAACGGTCTGGGCCATAAAACGATTAAGAAAAACCCGACCCTATCGGCTTTGTTTGATCAGCTCCAGCCCGCTTATAAAACGGTCTGGGCCATAAAACGGTTTAGGAAAAACCCGAACCTGTGCAACTCATCTTGTCAATAATGAGTCCCTACAATAATAAAAATATATTTTGTAATTGGCATATTTACAACAATTACTATAAGACTAACAATACAACATATCAAAACAAAAAAAAAACAAAACAAAAAAAACACATGGAAAAAAAAGAACAAAAAACAGAACATAACTAATAACCCGACCCAAAAATACCCCAAATACTCAAGCTTAAAAAAACTACACTTTATAGAAACAAAACAAAAACAATAATTCTTCGCCCGCACTAATTTTTCTCCCTCCCTAAACTCTTTCCACAATCACTCCCTTCCGCTCTAAAATTTCCCGCATTATGGGCCACCCGCTACCTGACTCGTCCATGCACGCTTCCCAGTCTTTACATTTATTTTTCTTTCCTTCTTCCCATGTTAGCCCTTTGCACTCTTCCATGCAATGTGCCCACCTGTCAGTACCCTCTCCGCATATGGTACACAAATTCTCCCTTTCATTCAACCAGTACCTTCTTCCCTTTTCTTCGTTGCCGCACCGAAACCTGGCTATCCTATTTTGGCTACTGCTGGACCCTCTGCTTAGGTACAAAGGGAGTCTGCCGTACACTTGTACCTTGTTGTACTCCCGATTGTACCTGCTTTCGTCTATACGGCTTTGTCGTATCTGCAGCTCTATCTCCCTACTCCTTTCACCCAACAATTTTTCACACTTTACGCCTTCCCTTTTCATCCTTTCTACCTCCTCTTTCGACAACCCTACTCGTTCATACATTTTTTCCATTCATTTCCCCATTTTGTTAGTCTAATCCCTCCGACACGTTCCTTCCTTAAACTATTGAACACCTCTTTCACTATCCTTTCATTCCCTAACCTATACACTTTCCTTTGGTATCTTGCCACTCTCACTGATGCTTCTACTGCAACTTTATACACATTCGCTTCTTGTAGCACCAGGTACCCTGGCGTACTCCTGTCTAATTTCAACGCCCTTTTTATAAACTGAAGTTGTACCTTTTCTACTTGTTCCATTTCGTTCATACCCCATCTTCCGCTCCATACAACAAAATACTCCGAACACACGCTTTCCACACTATCATTTTTGCCACGAAACTATCTTCAAATTTATCTTTCCAAGCATTCCAAAACCTATTAGCAGCCACCCATGCTTTCTTACATACGAACTTAATGTGCTCATTATTGGACCCATTACTACCAAACATAAATCCCAAGTATTTGAACCTGCTAACCTGCTCTATAACCTCTTCCCCCCACATCAAGCTTTCCTCTTTCTTACCAACTTTCTTTCTAAAGTCTCCTCTGCTCCCTTATCTTCTTTTCCGTCCAGCAACTGCATAAAATGTGCTCTCCATCTTTCCATCTTAATTTCATTAACTTTCTGGGTTGCTTTTTCCACATTTTTGGCAATAAACTTTCATATTTCTCTTTCACTATTGAGCTTCCTAGCCTCCTCCATTTGTTTTCTTTGCCACGTTCCTTTTTTGTTCTTCACAAGTTCTTTCATTTGGTCCTACATATTTTTTAATTTACCTGGAGTTCCTCCGCTAGATATTATATTACTAACACTGGTAATTGGATACATTATAACTGATTGTGAAACCAAATTGATAGCTCACAGATGACTTATAATTGTAATACACACCTATTATAAATGAAATATTTAAAATACCTCATATAGGGTGCATTCGCGTTGGACGCTTACACGCTTTGAGCGCACATAAACGTCATTTTCAGCGTTCGACTTGATGCTGAGCGTCAAAAAATCACGCTCGTGGCTAACTTCGGGTTGCAGATTTCGCGCTCACAGACGCTCACGCTACAGAGTTAGGGCAGCAAAAGCGTGAGCGCCAAACTTCACTATTTATCAAAACGAATACCATGTGAGCGTAAGCTAACCAAACATTTATAGGTTTGATAGGTACAAGTCATGGAAACATGACTCAAATTATTGAAACATTTATTTGAATATAATTAATATAATCTATAAATTTAAAATTGAAGGTAAAGATCAATAATTTTGGAATATTAAATGTTAAACTTTTAATAGTCACCTAAAGTGAGATTTAAATTCTTTATCAGTAAAAGATGGTGTAACCTTTTCAACAAAATTTTGAAGTCTCCATAAACATTCTTTTTCAAAAGATAAATTTAAATAAATACTGCAATATTTCCATTCCATTTCATAATCACTATCTTCAATCATATTATATTCATCAGATTCATCGTTGATAATTTCCAATATATTATTTACTAATGGATAAACATTTCTCACATTCGCCACGTTGACGCTAACTCTGACGCTAACTGACTGTTAGTGTCATAGTGTCCAAAACTAACGAAATTTTCTTATTGATTCTAAGCGCTCATATGCCAACAAAAACACCTATAATCTGAGCTTATAAGCTTGAGCGCTCAAAGCGTATGAGCGCCCCACGCGAATGCACCCCTAAATAACATACATAAGAAGAATGAAGACTTGTATACAATTCACGATTGACTAATTGATTAAATAATTCAAATGATTTATGTACATGTTTAATAAAGATTATTAAAAAACATGCACTGTTTTCAAACTTATTTTTAATATTTCCAGTCTGGGTTGATATATTTTATTTTAGTCCATATTTTATTTTTTTTTTATTGAAAAATTCAAATTTTTCAACATATTTTGCCCATAGATCATGTTTATTTCTTCTTGTATATATTATTTATTATATGCTCCTTAAAAAGTTTTGGATTTATTTTTACAAACCTCTTTGAATAGAAACATCTTTATATAAAAATGATCATTTTTTGTTTTCTTTTTCGCTTCTAATTATGTAGGATTTATGGTTCTGTGAGTTGTTTGGCTAATGCTGAAGGGTGTGGTTGTTTTTATCACTTTGTTAATTTGTCATCAACTGCAACACATGGTCCCAGAGACCATTGATTAATGGAAAGATACCAAATATATCACTCAAATTGAGAAATTCAAGATCCAAACTTACAAATTTTAAAGATTTGGCCCTAAACCATTTATTTATAAATAGGATAATAAAAAGAAAAACTGAATGGTTTGCTTTGACTGTTCCCGAAAAATATGTAATGACTTTTATTAATCTAAACCTTTACGAACCATTAGGTGTTATGGCGTGATTTTTATATAAACTATTTATAAAATTATAAACTCTTTACAAAGTTTAGTCCATTCCTTTCTGCCTTATTATCTCCTTTTGTCTGCGTTCCATGATAGTGAGTGTCCCTTTTCTTTAAGACCTTTTGTTAAGTTCATCATAATTTTCACACAATTGCGATCATTCAAAGTCTTATCATTAATTCTATTTATTGACATAATACCCAATAAATGCTTAAGAAATTGATGTTTGAATGTCATAATAATTTTTGTTTCTTTTGTTTCAGGAACACATTTCCATAGAGAAGTACAAATTAAAAATCAAATAAAGATTTAAATATTGGAGGAAATTAAAGAAAATTTAACTTTGCTCTGCTAGACTTTCCATTTGTTTTGTGCTCTGCAAATCTCCTTGTTACATAAAACTTCCAGAAGATTTTGTATCAGTAAAACTTCAACATTTCTTTGAATGTGGATTCAGGAATGTAGATTAATGGCAATTTCAAGCAAATATTCTTCAGATATGAGAATGGATCTAATTTTTCCTTTGTGGGATCAAAGTTGAAGGAGGTCAATATGAATGAAGTTGACAAATTCTAACAGAAGAAATATATTTGATATGGGAACTGTAGGAGTTTCTAACAATCTGATTTGATTTCAAGATTGCATAGGTTTAAGATTGTCTGAGGTTTTTGATGATTTTTGACAGATGCAAGGACAAGTCATAAAGTCTGTGACTATGTCTGAGAATATCTGTATTCAGAACTTGTAATCCCAATCCAGAGCTTTTCGATTAAGACTGCATATATTTTTGACAGATGCCAAAATCTAATTATACAGTCCTTGATTATAACTTAGTCATCATTTTTGTTTGTTTTTGAGAAAGTGTCCATGCAATGTTTCTTATCCTGGTTTCTAAATGTTGGATTTGGGGCTGTCAATCTCATCAGAACAGTTTTACAAGACAAAAGCTTGTGATCAATTTTTTTGAAAATTTTTACTTCATTTTTGTCATCATGTAGAAAAGGAAAGATTTATATATAGAATAATTTTTCCTAATATTTCGCTCTCTTTTTCTATTAATCTTATCAATTTTCTATTTTTAAATGGTTAATGGAATATTGCAGTTAAAGGTTGTTCTGTGACTGTCTTTTAAAAATTTCAACTTCATTTTCGTCATGCACAAATAGGATGATTTATATATGGAATTATTTTTGTAATATGTCACTCTCCTTCAATTTTCTCTTTTCAAATGGTTATAGGAATATTGCAATTAAAGTGAGTTAATTTAATTAATAACAATTTGCAGCATGAACAGATCAATTCATAAAGTCTGTGACTAATTGTAAGTCCTTTCAAAATTATAACTTAAAATATATTTATTATTTAGTCATCATGTACAAATGGAAAGATTTATGAATAGAATAGTTTTTCATAATATTCCTCTCTCTCTTCTAATTTTGTCTTTGGAAATGATTATTGGAATATAATAATAACAATTTATTTATAATAAATAATTATTACAATATACCAAAAAAAAAACATTTAATCGCTATACTTTATCGCTATGCCTATGCATGCACAATTACATCCAGTATGCTGTGTGCGCACTTTATATCTAACCAAAAATATCACTTGAGTTCAATAATAAATTACCGTTTAGTCTAGGGCTCTAAAAACTTAACCAATTTATAACAAGTTTAATATGCAATATTTAGGAACTTGGGTAATATCTTAATGATTATAGGTTTAAATCTTAATGATTATATGTATTATACAATACCTACTCAAACAAAGCTTACACTATATTTACTTGTTTGTAACCAGGTTTTAATTTCTTTTTTGCATTTATAATAAGGCTTAGATCTAATTTCAACTGACAAGCTATTGTAAACTTTTGGTCCTATAACGTAAATACTGTTCTTACACATAGCATGGGTTCTGCAGGATCACATTGAGATATGGGAAAAATAATTAAAATAATCAAAATTTTATTTTTCATTTATTATTATTAACAATTATATATGATTCATATTTGCATCACTGCGTATTTATACAAACAAATTTACGTTTGGTGGAAAAGTTTAAAACAATTTTTATCTCTGTTGAAACAGAATGCTGTGTTACATTTTTCGCACAATACATATGTTTGGGCTTTACTGGTGGGATTTTTGCATCTTAACCTAGTAGCATTCCATATTGGGAAGTGATTTTGATGATCCAACCGTACATCTGTTGGAGGCAATGAAGCAACATTTGGCTTCTTTCTTCTAATTTCGATAATGTTTTGCAATTCGGAAGGCCTACCCCGTTTGGTCGTTCTTGGTATCCCTATAGCACACAACGTACGAGCTAAATCGATACGAAAATCAACAAATTTCATTAAATTAGTACTATCCGCATTGCACCTGCTATAAAGTTACCAGGAATTTATTATTGTTATGTCCAGAGGGTGGTAAAATATCCTCATGTAACATTTTCGTGACCTCATTTTGATTTTATACCTCCCAATGATGCTGTCCAGTAAATCAACCCCTCCCATATGATGGTTGTACTGTTTTACTATTGCAGGGCAGTCTATCTGAATTTTTTCTTTGTTTTTACGATCATCTTTTTACCGTGTTTCTAGGGGATCGGTTCCTATAAGTGAGGATAGAAGAGTGACCAACTTATTGTCTTTCCAATAAACATTGGTTATTTCTATTCCTTCAAAATTTGTAACAAATTTATCAGACGTTCCTCGTTCCAATTTTTTACACTCTGATTCTGTGGGAACTTTGCAGGATGGATTTCTATTTGGTCTTACGGTTCCAAGCGAATGAATTCCTTCATTTCCCAAGTAATTTATAAGTGGCACAGTGGTATAATAGTTATCGAAATATAGTTTGTAATAACAATTTCTAGGTATCTCTCTGATCTCAAATTTGTAACAAAACCCTGATACGCCAGACAGAGCTTATATCCCCATTTATGGGGCTTTAGTGGCAAATATTGCTTCATGTGATGACGAGCTTTTGTGGCGCATATTTCTTCATCCACGGACAATCTCCTCTATGGGAACTGATAGAAGTTTAGAGGAAAGTAAGTATAGGCTATAATAGCCCTTAATTTGTGCAATTTATCTCCCTTTCCGTATTCAGTGTTATCATTGAAATGAAGATTGGGTCTAATTATTTCAAACTTCTTTTGGCTCATAGTATCTTTTACAAGTTCTAGTCCAATTGTATCTTTTAAATACATCCTCATATTACTTATTGATGCTACTGATGATATACATATTCCCAAATATTTGCATAATTCTGATTTTGAAAATTCAAACGGTTTATCTATATTTTTTGTTAAACTGTATCTTATACTCTCTTCAATCTTTTCAATATATCAAAATCTTTTCAATATATCAAACAATCTTTTCCAATAGTATGTCATCAAAAAAATATTTAAAACACTGATAATGTGTATGCAAAGTCGTCGTTTTACCTGACAATCCTGAATCACCAGTAAATGTTGAAGGTATATCACTTTTTTTTTCCATCGCAACTCTACATTTTGAAGCTGGACGATAAGATAGAGTTATATTTATAGATAAGAGTTGTTCTTGATTTTGTAGATGGTTCAATATTTAGTTTCGCAGTTGTTGATTCTTCTGACTTTTCAGCTAAAAGTGTCAGTTCGTCAATATTATTTCTTTCAAAATAATCTTCAAGCATTTCCTCCTTAACTAGAACCGGTTCTTCTTCATTATCGCTGAAATCCAATTCATCCTCGCTTGTTGCAAGTATATTTTCTAACAAATCGAATAGAGCGTTGGGATCTAATTTTTCCAAATCAAGTTCTACTTGACCGTTTTTTTGTAAATAAACGGCGTCTAAAGAAAATATAATTGTGTAAAAATGTATAAAAACTCGGATAAGTATATTATAAATACAGTAATAAAGAATAGGAATGTAAATCAGTGTATAATGAGCAGTGATTCATATTTGAATCATGAATATTTTCGCTTATAACCTAAATAATATTAAATATTTGTATTGTCTAATTATGAAAGTGGATAGATAATCTTATATTAAAGCAATAAGAAAATATTGCGATAAAAAGTACCGCACAACCACATGTGCTGAGGTGCCGATCAAACATGGACAAACAGCAGACATGGAGTGAGTTAGGAAGTACATATGTGTTTATACATGCACACAGATGATTCAAATATGAATCGCCGTGCAATCGCAACTAAATACACTTTTATATGCAATGTAATAAGTGACAAAATAAAGCGATTCAAATATGAATCGGTGCGCACTGTAGGGTTAATGTAAGTAAGTCACTATCTTTAAATACAAACACAGATGGATATCTTTTGTTTTTGATAAAAATTATATTTAAAAAAAAAATTTAATTATAAATTTTTTTGTTAATTATATAGATGATCCTACATCTTTATGTATAGATAAACAGGACCTCAATTTAGAATAATAAAATATATCTACCATAAACTTGATGGTTTATACTTCCTATGTTGTGATTCGAAGTAAGCAAGTAAAATATTTTCCGAAACAACTGTAACTTTATGTAGATTACACTACTCCTTAATTTTGCAGTATTCTTTCTTCTATCTTGCTCGCGATTTATCTGGCAACAATTTATTCACTGTATTTGTAGCTATTTCTTTTAATTCTGGTCGAGTGCAAGATATTTTTTCAGCCATTTTAATTAAAACCATTAAATGAATTTCAAGTGTCAATAATCAGTGTTACCAACCACCATAAAATTTTATAAACAAGTATGGGCGAATTTTTTATTTAGAAATGAATATATACAAATATTGTAAATTGCAGGCCTTATTGAAACGGATATCTTAGGGCTATGCATCTAAAAAGTCGAAGATTTTAGAAGAAGAAGCTATTCATAAATTTGTAAGGGATGCAGAGGGAAGTTTTATCTGTCTATGAAGGTGGATGTATATCGCAGCATTTGTATGTATATCGCAGCTTTGTATGTAACGGTATTCATTTTAGATTGTCTTGATAATGGGTTATAATGGTGCGCTTAGGCGTCAGGAATTAACGGATATGTCTATCGATGACATAGAATACAGATCTGATTCCATCATTGTGTCTGTATCTAAAACAAAAAATTACATCCCAAGAATGTTTGCAATTACAGATCCTCATTGGATTGACTTAATTAAAAAATAATGTCACGCATAAGAGTCCTAATAATGTTACGCATAAGAGATTTTTCTTAACTTTTGGTAACGGTCATTGTATTAATATTCCAATTGGTATTAATATTATGGGGAGAATATCAAAAGACATTGCGACATTTCTCAAATTACCAAACTCCGATCTTTATACTGGACATTGTTTCCGAAGAAGTAGTGCGACACATTTGGTCAACCATGGTGGTTGACCAAATAACGCATACTGTACTGTACAGTATGCGTCTAACGGTTGACCCGCACGGACACATATATCTCTTGAGAATGGCGAATGTTAGTTCGCCGAAACGTCGAGAATCCGGTTCTTTTCAGAGCCAACCCTCAGCATCAATGCGGAATCCCCGAGAAAACAATACAACACACATATATATATATATATATATATATATATATATATATATATATATATATATATATATATATATATATATTATCGTGATGTTTTTTAAAAGGTGGGAATTACTTTCAGATAACAAAAACATACTTTTTTAAATATAAAAATAAAAAACAGGTTAGTTGTTAGTTGATGTCTGTCTTGAGTAGATTCTTTCTATTTTTGTGCATATAAATAGCTTTTAATGTATCTAAGTTTTTTGAATAACTTTCTTCTAAAAGTACTATTTCGTTCGGGTTATGCCCGGTTTCTATTCTATGTAATGAGAGAGATGATCTATATGGATTACGACATTTTACCATGTAAAGTAGATGTTTGCGCTATGATGTCGGCTACTTTCTTCATGAACGTCAAGTTGAAAGCGAAAAATCCAGGATACGATTCAAGGTCGTCTGGGTTGACGTGATTGTTAAATGCTGTGTTCCTCGACTCTATAGCACAGAGGACGGTAACCTAAAAGGTTACGAGTGGCGTTAGGTCCAAGCACTGAGGGGTAAGGACCTGGTGGGTCGTTAGATATTGAATGGAGGACAGCGTCTGCTGAAACTCCAAGACACTGCATCTCCTCATAGAGGTTATACGTGTTTGGTCCGAAAAGAACGAATCTTTGAACGGATCTCCTGTTCATGTAACAACGTGGGAGGCGTCATGCAACGCCTTTGGACGTGGTAGCTTCGGAGGAGCATTGGGATTTCTTTTGTTTCTGGGCTTGTCCCAGTACCCATGTACCCCAGTGGTTGTTAGGACCAGGCTTGGGTGGCTGAACCACCGGTGGTTGATTAACGTAGGCCATTCTTGAAGATATTAAAACTTCTAAACACAATAGAACCGAAGTTAACAAATTCTCTATTTTTGCAGCCAAAAGCAACACAGTAAACCATGGTTCACTTTTTTATAATATAACTATAAACAAATTAAAGTAAAATAAACTATAAATTCAAAATTATTAAAGCACAATAATAAGAATTACTAATAAGAACACCATATAACATATGTAAACACAACCCTGTCACAACCAGCTTGTAAACAAAACAAGGGGGCACCAATATGGCTGCCGGCCAGTGGAAAGGGAGACATCTTAATACTTCTCAATGCTCCCTCCTTTACTTTACTTCCTTCCTCCAAGAGTATATCAGTGGTACTGCTATGCAAATATACATATAACTCAATACGCCTCCTTACATTTGCATTGCATTTACATAAGACTTAACCTATTACAATAAACTTAACATTTTTCGAAATTTTTCAAATTTTTCTCGGCATAGGGCTTTTGTGATTATATCGGCGACATTTTCATCCGTATTGATTTTGATTACATCTATAAATTTTTCTATTAAACATTCATGTACATAATGATAATGAACTTCAATATGTTTTGAGTTCTTAGTAAAATTTCCATTTTTAGCTATATCAATTGCACCCGAATTATCTTCATATACATTAATAGGCTTCCTTAATTTTACATTAAACTCTTAATAATTTCGCTACAAATTTTAGTTCATTTACTGCTTCTGACAAAGCTACATATTCCGCAAATGTTGAAGCCTTTGTTACTGACTTTTGTTTTCTAGATTTCCAAAATATTACATTTCCAAATACATTTATTAAATAACCAGTTGTTGATTTTCTATCTAAATTTTCGCCTGCCCAGTCGGCATCTACATAACATTCTATAATATTTTCACGATCTATTTTATTATACAGTTATCTATCAATTTCAAATCCCTTGTCAAATATAAATATTTCAAAATTCTTAAAGCATATTTAAAATGTGTTTCATCATAACAATTTTGAAATCTACTTAAATAATTAACGCTAAAAATTATATCAGGTCTTGTAGCCGAACTTATATATATATATATATATATATATATATATATATATATATATATACAGGTTATCCGAACGAAAATTTGACCAACCCTATAATTGGAAAACCGAATAATAATTCAAAATTCGCCGAGACCCGTCGATTTTTGTTCTTGGGGGGAACTTTTTTGACAGTCAAGCCAATTCGATATGTTCATCTGTCTAATGCCTAGCAACCCCAACTTAAAAATTTCAAATGCAACTACCCCACTTGTGGCACATCATTTTAAAGCCCTTTTCATTGCGAATACAGTGACGTACCGTTTTTAGAAATCGGTTGAGATTTGACAGAATTATTGGTTACAAACGAAACGATGACAAACCAACTTACGCGTAGTAATTTCTACACAAATGCCCACCACTAATAAGTTTTTCATCTACTACACATGACCTAAACGCATTACCTAATTGTTATTGATGTGTCTATCAGTTTACAAAAAATTCAGAAATGAAATAAAAAAGCTGAAGCAAATAATAAATCAGATTTATTTGATGAATTGCTCAAAATGACCCCCGTTAACTTCCAAACAATAATACAGTCTGTTTTCAAATTCTGTTCGAACATTATTAAAGACATCCGCAGTTATTAATCGGCATTCTTCTACAATTCGTGATTTTAAATGACCCCACAGAAAAAAAGTCCAAAGGGCACAGATCCGGAGATCTTGGTGGCCATTCGACAGGACCTCTTCTGCCAATCCAATGCCCCGGGAAATGGTCATCCAAAAATTGTCGCACAGCAGCAGCATAGTGCGGGGGCGCACCATCTTGTTGGAAGGTTATTTCATTTTCTAGTAAATTGTCGTCACTTTCTAAAATCTCTGTTATCCTAGGATCAATTGTACTTTCCAATAATTCTAGATAGGTGTTTCCATCGAGATTACCTTGGATGAAAAATGGTCCAACAAGATGGTCGCTCAAAATGCCTGCCCAAACATTCAATTTTTGAGGTGTCTGAGTTTGAAATTCCCTGATTAAATGCGGATTAGTATCACTCCAATAACGACAATTGTGTCTATTCACTTCGCCATTTAACATAAATGTGCATTCGTCGGAGAAACATGTATTGTAGAGAAGATATGGATTCAGTAGAAGTTGTTCACTAAAGTATTCGCAAAATTGGTTACGGCGATCAAAGTCATCGTCATGTAACTCTTGAACCAGCGTCATCTTAAATGGATGAAACTTGTGTTTTTTCAAAATTCGATGAACACTGGAACGGGATACGCCAGAAGCTTGAGACACAGTTGTAATCGATTGCTTATTATCCATCTGTACATGACCCAAAACTGCCACTTCAACTGCTTCATTTCGAACTGGCCCAATTACTTCACGTTTCTTGTTTAAAAGCGAACCTGTTGCAACAAATTTGTCAATCAGGTGTTTAACGTACTGGTGGTTTACATTTTTTTCAGGATGATTGGCATTAAAAATTCGTGCTGTAGCTTTAGCGCAATCGTGATTTCGATAATAAATTGCAACAATTTCTACTCTTTCCGCGATAGAATAAACCATTTCGAACACACGTTAATACTTTCAATAACGGCTGAAACTAACAATTTCTTGGTCACAAGCAAAAAACACCGACTTTTTTTGTAGTACTGATTTTTTGTTATTTTGAAAAGGTCTGAATTCCTATAAACTTAAGTATCTTCTACTAATAACTATTTTAGTATCTAGTTTTATTTGCTTCAGCTTTTTTATTTCATTTCTGACTTTTTTGTAAACTGATAGACACGTCAATAACAATTAGGTAATACGGTCATGTGTAGTAGATGAAAAACTTATTAGTGGTGGGCATTTGTGTAGAAATTACTACACGTAAGTTGGTTTGTCAGCTTTTCGTTTGTAACCAATAATTCTGTCAAATCTCAACCGATTTCTAAAAACGGTACGTCACTGTATTCGCAATGAAAAGGGCTTTAAAATGATGTGCCACAAGTGGGGTAGTTGCATTTGAAATTTTTAAGTTGGGGTTGCTAGGCATTAGGGGGATGAACATATCAAGTTGCCTTTACTGTTACAAAAACTCCCCCGAAGAACAAAAATCGACGGGTCTCGGCGAATTTTGAAATATTATTCGGTTTTCCAATTATACGGGGGGGTCAAATTTTCGTTGGGATACCCTGTATATATATATATATATATATATATATATATAATAATAATGCCTCAATTAAATTTGTATATTTAATATTCTTTTCATACTTATCAAACTTTTCAATTTTTAAATCTACCTCCATAGGTGTATTATATAATTTACTATTTTCCAAATTGTATTTCTTACCTAGCAGGTCAATTTATTTAGTTAGACTTAGTTTCATTTCATGTTTGCAGGTTCATATTCCACACTAATCCCTAGATAATCTTTAATTTTACCTAGATCTTTCATCTTAAATTTTTCTGATTACATATTTTTAATTCTTTTGATTTCGTTTTCATTTTTAGCACAAATTAACGAATCGTCAACCAATATTAATAAATAAATGATATTTCCCTTGTTCCTGAGAGTAAATAAAAAATAATCAATATTACTTCTCTCAAAACCTAAACTTTCCAAAAATGTATCAAGACATTCATACCATGCTCTTGGACTTTCTTTCAACCCATATAGAGCTTTTATTAATTTACAGACTCTATTTGTACCATCTTCAGAACCCTTGAGTTGCTTTACATAAACTTCAGAATTTACCCCTTTAGAAATGCTGTTTCTACATCCATTTGTTCAATTTCTAGGCCCATTTCACAACAAAATGATAACAATATTTTTAGAGTTTGCATCCTAGCTACAGGAGAATATATATATTTTCGATTTCATCTGTCTGCTGAAAACCTCTTACAGCTAACCTAGCTTTATAGGTATCATCCACCTTCTTTGAATATAACCATTTTACATCCAAAACCTTTTTATTATTTACATTTTCAATCAGCTCCCACGTTTCGTTTTTATTTAAACAATCAATCTCCTTATCTATCCATAGCATTAATCCAAGATTTACTTTCGTTATTCTCAATCGCCTCCTCAAATGTATCAGGTACATATTAGTTTTACAAAGATTTACAAAGATACTACTATTGTATACAACATAATCATTTAGTCTTTGTGGAAGTTTTTTAGTTCTTTTTGGGTTTTCTTCATAAAAGATCCCACTAGTAGTAAGGAAAATAAAAGGTCCGCAATGTCAGAGCCCCGCTTGACATCAGGTATCAGAGAGGCTCCGTTAGCGATGGCCGGTTGGCCTTGGCCACCAACCAGTCCCCATTCGGCACGGGTCGCATGACACCTTTCGATTAAGGGTTTGGAAGTTCTTGGTTGTCTGCTCCTCATTGGCCGCTCCGACCGGAGTTGGACTCCAGTCGGTATCGTGCAGTGATTCATTACGAAGTTAAGCCCTCTCACCGCGATAAGGTGACTTCCACTTCAGGGTTTAATAATATTAGATAATTAACTAGTCTTGAATATTAATTAGTTTACTCAATTTACAAAGCAAGTTAAATGATCATTTCTGCTATATGTACCCAAATATTTTCTATTACTGTTTTCTAATTGTAGCTGATTTCCAAGGATTTTATCCTAATACAGATATTATGAATGAAGTTCTTCACTCCAAGTTTGGTCTCCAAACTTACCGTGCAAGCCAGCAAGAAGTAATAAACGTAACTTTGGCCCAACACGATTGCTTTGACTTAATGCCGATTGGCGGTGGAAAAAGTCTCTGCTATCAATTACCAGCAGTATTGGCTCCAGGCGTTACTATAGTCATATCACCACTACGTGGTCTTATCAGTGATCAAGTTGATAAATTAAATGCTTTAGATGTGAGTGATTTGAGCAACAGATTAGTTTCAGGTTTTTTTTTTAAATTTGGTTTTTGTAGATGTCTAAAAGTGGGTCTCACGTGGATGTTATCAAGATTTTGTATTTAACTCCAGAGAAAATTGTAGCTTCTGGTAAAACTTGTTCACATGTTGCGCGGGCTGCATCAAAGAGGAAAAATGGCCCGTTTTGTTATTGATGAGGTTCATTGTGTGTCACAATGGGGACACAATTTCCGGTAATGTTCTATCATTTCATGTTTAATTCTAGACTTGATCATTCTTTAAATATCAACTTCAAAATTGTTTGAAATTACTGTTTTCTTAGACCATACTATAAAAAATTATCTTCTCTACGCAAGAACTATCCGAATGTTCCGATAATTTGCGTGACGTCCGCAACATCTTGAGCCTCAAACAATTCAAAACATTAATTAGGAGATTCAATCGGCTCAACATCAAGTATCAAGTCGTTGCAACTATTATGTGAAACTGGTCGTTCGTTCATCCATTCCCTCTGGATCTTGTTCCTAGCATCATCGTCTGCTATCAAAGAAAAAACAAAATAATTCAGAATCCACTGAAAACCAACACCACTTTCTAATTGTGTCTTATTTACCTGCATGAAAAAATTTTGCTCTGATTCCTTTTTCGCAGAGTTTCTTGATGCCATTCTCGCAATCCTTCCGGCCGAGGCAATAGATGATTCCGGATTGTTTGGCGAATTCCGCTCGAATCAGACTGGCCATGTCGTCGATCACCTTCGACGTTTTCGACGAAAACGTTGAAGTTTGTCGAAACATCGCCAGTCTGATTCGAGCGGAATTCGCCAAACAATCCGGAATCATCTATTGCCTCGGCCGGAAGGATTGCGAGAATGGCATCAAGAAACTCTGCGAAAAAGGAATCAGAGCAAAATTTTTTCATGCAGGTAAATACGACACAATTAGAAAGTGGTGTTGGTTTCCAGTGGATTCTGAATTAGTTTGTTTTTTCTTTGATAGCAGACGATGATGCTAGGAACAAAATCCAGAAGGAATGGATAAACGACCAGTTTTACATAATAGTTGCAACGACTTGATACTTGACGTTGAGCCGATTGAAGCTCCTAATGGAGGTTTTGACTTCTTTGAGGCTCAAGATGTTGCGGACGTCTTGTTGGATCGCATTGGTGGCTGTCGCCGTCACGCAAATTATCGGAACGTTCGGATAGTGCTCGTCGGTGCCAGGCGTCGCTGATGTTGGAACACTCGATTCTGCGCAGTGCCGCATTGTGCGGTCTGGTGCTGTAATTGGAAAACTACCAATAAATTCAGAAATATAGGTTATATGTATGTATGTGTTGTTAATCGTGTGCGTGTGAGATGTGAGATGAGAGGCGCGTAAACAGGAAAGCAAGTTTTTTAAAACGAAATTCAGTGACTAACATCACTATGCATTGAAGAGGTATAAATACGAATTTATTATTCTTGTTCTTATTCTGTTCTGCTAATTGAAATAACTAATATAAATAAAAAGTAAAATATTTTATACAAATACTGAAATACCGGTATTTTTTATGTAATGCCGATCTTCTAATACCGGAAACAATAGACTAAAATCCAGGTTTTCGGGATCCCGGGATTCCGGTAGTGGAAGCCCTAGCTCTGCTTGTCTAGCCGGAAATCTGACGAGTAGCCCGACGATCCTCAGAATTGCGTTTTTGACTAGTCTCTGTATAATCAGAATTACATCTTTTACGTTTGGCTGATGTATCTTTCTTTTCTTGACTGCTACTTTTAAGGTTATCAAAACGTAAACTGTCCGCGGGGTCTTGATTAGCATGTATAAATGTTAGACTTTCAATTTCCTGAGTATCGTTTTTAAATTTATTACTTTCAATTTCCTGAAAATACGTCTTTTGAGACCTTTAGAGAGACTAGAGAGACTTTACTTAATCGCTTCCTTATTTAATTTTTGATTTTTAGTTTGTATATTTTGGAACAAATTTGTGGGTGGCCGGGCAGATACTTTTCTTGCGGTATTAGTAGACGGAAAAAGCTCCAATACACCACCAGGTAGCATGTCGAATAAATGACGTCGCATGTCTTAAGCAATGTAATTAACATAAGATGAATTTACTCTCAATGCTAATACTGTGGCAAAACAAATGGCAAATAACCCACAATCAAAATCAAAAATCAAACCAAAATTAATATATTTCACTATCTAAGTTATACAAAGCATATGAAAATAGATACTGTACCAATATATATATTTATATATATATATATATATATATATATATATATATATATATATATATATATATATATATATATATATATATATAAATATAAATTAAAAAAAAAATTAAATTAATATAAATTTCAAATTTAAAAAAAATGTCAAAATCATATAATCTAAAAAAAAAAAAACATTGAGAAAGACCGCATACAGGTCGAAACGTTGGCTTAATTTTAATAAAACTTCTTGAAAAAAATTTGTCCAAACACCTGAGTTAAATTACCCTAAACAGTAAATTATTACGAGAATCTTTTAAATCTTTTTTTTCAAGCTCAGTTTTTAGCCAATTTTTTATTATACGAGTTTCTAACGTATTATTTTAATAATATAATAAATTGAATTTAATTTTTTGTTTCTTCTGCAGGAGTACTTAACATTTAATAAAAAAATAAACTTAAAAGATCATAGTCCACGGTCTTCGACCTATTTTTCAAGATTTTTTTCAACGATATTTCTTTAAGTTTAAGTAAAAACTAAAATTATTAAAATAGTTTTTAATTATTGTAGTAGAATGTAAGATTTAATTATTTCTCTTGTTAATGTGTTTAAATTTCATTGAAATAAAAACGTGTTATAAAATAAGGAAGTTTTTTTTGTTTTTCTTCAAACTATCTCCCATTGACTATGACCCTTCTTCCCCCTTACCCTTCATTTGTTTAAAGCTTTATTGCTTTTGGAAGAGTGTTGTACAATTTCACATTGGAGTATTGAGGTCCTCTTTCTGTCATGGTTAACCTATGTATTGGTAAGTTGTAGATTACGTTTTTGTTTCTTGTCTCTCTGTTTGTCTTATTTTCGTAGGCCTCAAATAAGAGTTTGTTTTTAAATGTGAATATTAGCGTCTCTCTATTCAGAATTAGTTTGTTTTCCGTGAACCAGTCTATTAAAATGTTCATTATGTCGTTTAAGTTATTTGGTATGTCCTCTGTCTCTCTGTTTATTGTTAATAAACTGGTATCGTCTGCGTACTTTACCATTTTATGCGGTGTCAAATGTATTTGGTTCGGTAGGTCGTTTACATATAATGTAAATAGTATCGGTCCCAGGATACTTTCTTGTGGTATTTCAATGCTGACTGTTCTAGTGCTTGATTTGATTTTGCCTTGTTCTGTGTTGATTTACGTTATTTGTCTTCTCTTGTTTAGATACGATGTTATAAGTTCGGCTAGTTGTCCCCTCATTCCGTATTTATTTAGTTTATTTAGAAGAATCTTATGATTTACCGTGTCATAGGCCTTGGACAGATCCAGGAAAATTCCGCTTGGCTTATTTTTCTCGATGTTCTCGAGTATATGTTTCATATAATGGAAGTAAGCTGTTTCCACAGAACGTTCTTTGACAAACCCGTGTTGTTGATCACTAACGATTTTGTTTTCCCAAGGAATGATGATATTCTAACTGTAATTAGTTTTTCCAATAGTTTTGAGAAAGATGGTTGTAAACTGATCGGTCTGTAATTTTCTATGTCTTGCTTGTCTCCATTCTTATAAATCGGTATTATAATAGATATCTTCAGGCTTTTTGGAAAGATTCCGTATTGAAAGACATTGTTTAATATATATTTTAATGGGTTGGCTATTTCCTCTCTCACTTCTTTTATGATATCCATGGTAATTTCATCATTCCCCTGACTTTTTTTATTTTTAAGTTGTTTTATAGTGTCCAAAATTTCTTCTCTTGAGGTTGGTCTTAGAAACATCGTGTTTGGTTCGTTTGTTATATTGTCCTTGTATTCCCTGTTTGGGATTTGTTTTAGGAACAAAGAAGCTCTTTCGGCATAGAATGTATTGATATTTTCCACTGATCATGATTTTTATCGTTTATTTTTGTTATTTCTTTTATAACATCCCATGTAGTTTTCATGTTCTTGCTATTCCTTATTCTTTTTTCAAAATATTTTCTTTTTTCGGTTTTTAATGATGTCTTATATCTACTGATGTCTACTATCTCAACTTCCGTTTTTGATTTCCCAATAAGTGGATTCGAAAAAATGAGTGTTTTCTTTTCTTTATTATTTTCAATCAATGTTATTAGGTTGGCGTTGAACGTTGGGGTATTGTATTTTGGTGTAATCCAAAATAATGCGTTTACGTAAACTTGTTATGAAGTACATAGATAATAAAATAAATTATCGTAAACTCGTAATATTCCATTTATGTAGTAAATGCAAATCCAGTGACCTACCTACTCAATCTCTCCGCCATACATAATCTGCAAATCAACATATATAGGAACTTCTGTGCATCTCTTTTTATTCTCTAAAATTCCTTGGTAATTACTAAATAGATTACTAAAAAAATCAAGCTTGGTAATCACTAAATAAAGTATCCTAATGTTCAGTGGGCTCATCCATATTTTTTAGTGATCTCAAGTTTTTTAACACTGAGTCAATTAACTTTCTTATTTGAGTGTGTGATTCCTTTGTAATGGCTTGCATAGAAAACAAAGCTTTAACATGATTGCTTATAAGTAACCTATTACTGTCAAATCTATTAGTCAACAGATCCCATGCAATCGGAGGTAAATTCTAATGATTTTATTACTTGTAACGCTGTACCTTTTAATGATGAACGTATATAATGAATTTTTTAATTGGATTAATGTCTGGTGCAATATGGATCAACGATATGTATGTGTCCCGATTCTCTAGCCAGTTCTCATATGACCCGTCAAAGGATGGTAACGATATGGTTGGCAGTTTAACTATATTATTTGTATTGCCACTATGGGAACATAATTTGCAGGAGAGAATTATGCTCTCTTCGTGTTTGTTTGAAATACATTTAGCTAGAGAAATTGTTTTGAAATATTGTGTTTCAACCAATTCTCTAATCTCCAATTGTGGATCCAGTTCATCTTCACCGATAGTGTTCTCGATCTTGGTTTGAACAATTTGAAACTCATCGAGAATTTGTTCTGTGTTAGATATGCGTAACTGTATCTCAACAATTTGTTGATCACTTATTGAAATGTTTTCTAACGAACTAATGTATTTACCAAAGAGTGTGAGTCTACCGCGTAAAGTACCCCGTTTTTTATTTAAATCACGAATATCGAGATCGTCGCTATTGGAAATAGTACGAGGTGATTTAGTTCCTAAACTCATTGTGATGTGTGGGAAACGAAAGAGAGTACCTACAAGTAGCACCGAGTCTCAAGTAGCTCACGACGAATGTGTACCGGTAGCACAATACGGACACTCTGATGATTAGTGTTGATTCCCCTTCTTGAAAGTCTCAATTTCAAGATTTTTTCCTCAGCACAGAAAATTCTTGGTAACTTGGGTTTCGGTTATAATTTGAATTTGTTTTTTTACTGGAACGATACTTTTCGCTGACGATGATCCGGTTCGAAGGACCAATGTTTGGGAGATAAATAACGTACTCCGTTGATGGTTGATGATTGCAGTTTTAATGATTCTTTACAATGAAAATGATTATGTGAAAATGAAAGATTATGTGAAAACTGAATGTCAATGACGGTGTCAGTTACAGCGTCACTTGTTTTCGCGCAGTGGCGCCAACAGTAAAAAGAAGTTGTATTAACGTGTTACATCAAATTGTTACAAACCGGTATTGTATAGTGTAGTCTTAACTATCCAATATCTTACATTTAATCCATTGTTGTCCTTTGTTTTTTTTTCTCCCAATGAGGATATCTGGCTGTTCTTAAGCCCTTCAAACAATGCGTCTATTGCATTTTTTCCACATTTTCGACAATTCAACCATTGAATGGTTGTTCTTATACAGAGGGAATGTATTAAAAGTACGGCAGTTGTTTTCCCCCTTTGCAATAATTTTTCAAAAAGAATCTTGTCACATTTATCATTTCTAATGATAGGTTTGGAACATTACTTTCCCCCTAGTCACAGCTTTATAACACAGTGCCCGTATGATGCCCAAGGATAGTACTGCCCCTCAACTGTTTGCCTTTATCATTGATATGGTACCAGTACAAGTATTCTTACCATTACTGCAACTACAAAACCTTACCATTACCTTACCATTGCTTGTACTTGGTACTAGGTTGTTGAAGGTTGTTACCTCTCTTTTCATTGTCTATGAAATGGAACAAAGATTACATACTCCCATATCATTGTTACGTTTGTTTATGCCATCTGTCTAAGTTTGACATATTCTCTCTGTAAAGTTACGTTAGTAGTCTGAGTTACGTTAGTAGTCACATTTGTTTTATTCGAACAAATGGTTCGACATCGCTCTCGAATTGAACCCTGGACCCCAGATTGATAAGAAAACGTTCTTACCTGTAGGCTACAATGCCGACTCATTGTTGCCCTAATCTATTTAATTATCTGTGTCTAGAAAATTCACTCGGAGCCAAATCTGTTCCATTTCCTAGTCCAGTCTCTCTGTCCGAATATCTACGGGCATGAGGTAGTCAAAGCTGGTTTGCTGCTAGCCTTGTTCGGCGGCACTGCCACCCTGGACAACATCTGAGCCAACTCCCATGTCTTAATGGTGGGAAACCCTGGCCTGGGCAAGAGTCAGATCCTTCAGGCTTGCAACAACGTCTCCCCTCGAAGCGTGTATGTTTGTGGTACTTCTAGTACCACAACAGGACTGATCGTGACCATAATCAGGCAAAGTGGGGGGGATTATGGATTGGAGGCAGGAGCACTTGTACTAGCTGATCGAGGCTGTCTTTGCATTGATGGGTTTGACAAAATGACACAGCAACATGCAGTAAGTGGATTAGGTTAGATTACAATTAAATGGATAGTGCTAGATAGTTAATACCAGACAACCACTGACCTGATATCTAGGACCCTATGTAGAAGTCAATAGATACCTGTAATATGTCATGTGTTTAAAGCGCCATACGCTAAATAAATGAGTAGACAGACAAGTTTGGACACAATATGCTACAGACTAGACTAGATAGACAATACAAAACTTGAGATAGAGAGTCAATGAGTCAATAGACAATATTAGATGTGAGAAATTTGACTAGTCTAATTATAATTGACAGAATTAGTTTAAATATGAGTTGTCTATTTAGAGTTTGTTGGAAGTTATGGAGCAACAAAGCATTAGCATAGCGAAGGCTGGTGTCATGTGCAGCTTGCAGTCTACTAGCAGCTGCTAATCCCAGCAGTGGACACTACAGCAAAGCTAAAAGCAAAGAGCCCATTTTGAGGTTTTTTTTGCAGAAAACTTCAAAATGGGCTCTCCATTATTATCTAGATTCGACTTAGTCTTCATTTTACTTTACTGGATGAACCCAACGAAGTAAGGAATAATTTGTGTTCTACCCTTCAATTTGTATATCTACATTACTTTCTCTAAGTTTAATAGTCTAAATTTATTGATCTAGATTAGACTTATAAATTGTCTATCTAATATAATCTATATAGACACTTCTATCTACTCTGTTTATTCCTGTCTAAATTATCTTCAGGAATCTAGAATATACAGGGTATTCAACATAATTTTCTTTCAATTTAACATTTCTCTTCTTTTAAATGTTTCTTAGAAAACCGACATGTTGTTGTCAGAATATGTGCTGTGTCTACACTATGCCAAGAAGAACCGTTCTTTGAGTACACACTCTTCTGTCACAGATTTTTCGACCACTTCGTCCACAATTAATCCAAATTTTAATTTAAAGTAACTATAATTTACTAAACTATATCGTTTGTTTAATATCGTTTACCTAATCTCAACCTAATATATTTATATGTTTAGGGATAGATTCAAACTTCAAGTTGGCGAGATGATAGACTATCTGCCTCAGCAGCTGTTCCGGAAATACATTTCGTATGCGAAAAAATATGTCCATCTGCAGTTGAACAGCCTAAAATGTCTTGAAGCTGTTTTATTTGGACTTGCGCAGGCAGTACCACAAGAGGGACTGCACTCCCATTACCAGCAGACAGATCGAGTCTTTATTAAGACTGACACAAGTAAGCTTTAAACTACTTAGTTTTGTTCTAAACTAAAGATACAACTTCAAGGTGATTCAACTTCATGTTGATACAACTTCATGTTACTACAACAACACTTCATGTTCGAGCAACTTTTTGCCATACAACTTCATGTTGGTGCAAATAAAAAATAAAATATATTTTTTGTTATCTAGGCTAGGTTTTTGGAACTTAGGGAAGAGGCAACGGCAGAAGATGCGAATTATGTAGTTGAAATTATGAGGCACAGTCTGATAGATATCTTCACAGATGATGTGGAAACTTTGGAGTTGACCCTGTCACAAAATGGATCTGGTATTAGCAATAGGAAAATGGTAAATTTAACTTTAATACTCTGAATTAAAAATTCACCATGTTTTTACCACTAATTTTGTAAAGATATATTCTGAAGTAATATAAATCTAAACACTTAATATGAATTGAGTTTCGACTGGTGAAGGTCATTTTCAAGTTAATGACTTGTAATCTAGTCTTTTCTTGTGTTGTTTTGTTCTGTAATTTAGGCAAAAAAAATAAGCAAGTTTCATTTGAATTTGTTTTTTCTAGGCAAAGATTTTCCTGCAGGCTCTGCAGCAGAAAGCTAACTCCTCATCACAAACAACTTTCTCGATGGCTGAGCTGAAGCAGTTAGCCGAAGTGTTGGGTATTGGATATATGAATCTTAACAATATCATTGACTCCCTAAATCTCCAAAGCGTCATTTTAATGAAAGGCGGGGTCAAATACCAACTTATTGTTAGAGACTGAAAATCAGATTTATTTTTTAATTCAAATGTATTTTGTTAAATTTGTTATAAATAAATTATTTTTTGTTTGATTTTAATTAAACTTTTGTCTAATTCTATTAAGTTTTGTCTTGCATATTCTCATGTATACTTGCTTTATTTGTGGATAAGACCATCTTGAAGGTTATTAATTGCATCTTGCTTTGGTAATACTTATTAACTTCGTGAAATGTTATAAAATATATTTTTTCCAACTAGTTTTGGCTTTATTAAATTTAAGTAAGGCCATGCCGCTGGGCATCTTGGCCCAGGGGTATCTGTGTCAGAGGTCCTGTAACTCCTAAACCATTTGAATTTCCCGGGCTGTTGCGGGCGTGGAAATAAGTTCTTGCTGCCAATATAACAAAACAACGATCGCCTGCCATAGTCCATTTTTTTAAGAATGCAGTAACTAGAAACCTGATTTACACTATGACAAATGTTCAATCTATGTAAATATATAGAAACATTCTGCTATATTGTTTTTATGAATCTCTTAAAATTTTGTCATTTTAATCTGCAAATATGAAATTGAGAAAATGGGGGACAACGATATAATGACACTGATGAAGAAATTGAAAGCGATGAAGAGGGTACCTCAGAATCTGACTTACAGGGTGACTTACCCCCTCCAAAAAAAGTCATAGGCGAATTTGTAACCTTCAGGTACGAAAACCGAGTGTTTGCAGGAGAAATTAGTCATTAAAGCCCAGATGGGAGTAGGCAATCTTTGGAAGTGGCCACTGCGTCCCGACGTCTTGATGTATGAACAGACTGATGTGCTGGATGTGTGTCTTACAAGATTTTGAAGCTTTGACTCCAAATTTGCCAAGGACAATAGAGACGGTTGAAGGTGAAGGTTTGGTGGTTTTGTTGCTACGTACAATGGACTCATTAAAGCTAGAACAGGAAGAGAAACGGATTAGCCTGAAAGTTATGCGTTAAAGGAATTAGAATTGGTCTAGTGTATTAGAACAACCCTATTCGTTCTTTAAAAAAGAACTAAATCTGCACTGGTATTATTTAATTTGTTTATTTTTATCTGCAGGGAAGGCTATGGCACCGAAGGAGAAGATGGAGATGGATATTACCATCAATTTGGTGATGATTTGCAGGTATGATGTCTCTGCTTCAATAACTATTCCAACAACTTGATAAGTAACGATTTAAGCATTGTCAAAATGTCAAATATTAACGCCACATTGACAGTTTCAAAAAATGAATAAAAATTTTGAATAAGTTATTATTTTATTGATGTTATAATTTTTATCATTTCTATAAATTAGATTACATACTGAGTACCATGATATGCGACATGTATTAAAATGTCAAATATTAACGTTACAGCGACAGTTTCAAAAAATAAATAGTCTAAATTGTATGTAAATTTGCTTTTCCGCGATTGTACCGAAACTGTCAAACTGTTAAAATAACTGTTAAAAACTGTTAAAATATTTGTCATTTCTATAAACTAGATGTCACACTGAGTAACACGATATGCGACATGTGTTCAAATGTTTAACATCACAGTGAAAGTTTCAAAAAATGAACCCTAAAAATTCTTTTTGAATTTCCTTTTTTGCGAATGTAAAGAAACAGTCAAGCTAATGTTAAAAAAATTGTCATATTTGTAAAATAGATGTTACACTGAGTAATGTGATATGTGACAAGTTTGAAAATGTCAAATATTAACGTGAAAGTGTCAAAAAATGAATCTAGATGCCACACTGAGTAATGTGATATGTGACAAGTGTCAAAATGTCAATTATTAACGTCACAGCGACAGTTGCAAAATATGAATAGTTTTTAGAGATTAAGAACCAGATTTACGAGCGATATTATCAAACGTCAACTGTTACTACATAGACGTATTACATATCATTTTAACGTTAATTTAATCTAGTTTACGGATTTTATTAACTCATTCCAAAATAACTTTTATTGTCGTAAATATCGTCATTTTTCTGAGATTTCTTCATTTTGTAGGTAATTTAATTAAGTTAAAGCACATTGTTGTCTCATTTAAATATTGTTAATATTTTCGAAGATATAAGGAATTTACGAAATTGTTTGTATGCGCCATATTCAATTTTCAAACGTCGATTGTTACCTAAGTGTTAGTACGACATAGACGTGTTATATCATTTTAAAGGTAATTTAATCTAGTTTATGGATTTTGTAAACTCATTTCGAAATACCTTGTATTTTCGAAAATATCGCCATTTTTTTGAGACGCTTACTATTTTGAAACATTAGTTTTGCATAGCTCATATCTCGGTTAATTACAACGCAATTTTATTATGTAATATTTCATTTTGTAGATAATTTAATCTAATTTAAGCACATTGTTGTCTCATTTAAATATTGTTAATATTTTCGAAGTTATAAGGAATTTTTGAAATTGTTACGCACACGTCGTAGTAAATTTTCAAACGACGAGAATAAACCTTTTGATACGCGTTTTAATTCATGGATGCGCTATAGATGGCTTTGTCGCCTAAACCAACCGATAGATGGCACTTAGCAAACAAAGTTTTAACCAGAGACAACAGAGACCCACTAAGGAATTTTTGTGACAGAAGTTTGCGCTTACTATGAAAACATTATGGAACTAATTATCAAACGCGCGCTATATGAATGTTTTATTAAATATATGCGATAATATAATTTATTTAAAATAGGGTGAAAATTAAAAACAATTTGTTAAATATGTTATTTACATGTACTAATAATATATTAAATATGTATTTACATTAAAATATATATATATATATATATATATATATATATATATATATACATATATATATATATATATATATATATAAAACTTTGTGGAGGCTCATCCTTCATATTACTTTCACAAACAGGAACAACACATCAGAAATATATGGAAACCATTGTCTGAAAGTAATGGATATGATGGTAATAAACCAATCATGTTTAATACAATAAAAACATGAACATTTACCTTTCAATTCAGATTATAACTAATGTACGGAGAATTATTTTCAAGAGTCTTGCACTAATAATATCTTGCAGACACAATATATTCTTGGATGCTTGGATTTAAAATTCCTTGACCGCATAAACAGCACTTATCGACAAAAACAAAAAACTTATATATCCAATATAACGAATGAATATCTTGCACATTGGCGACATCATCTTTAAACATTTGTCTCTGGGTGACATTTTGCTACTATAAATGTAAACAACACTAGTTGAGACTTCAGATTTTTACTTGAGATTTTCAGGCCATCTATCTCTTAATTTAAGCGACCAAGTTATAAATTCATTATTGAATTAAAACTTCTGTCACAAGGTCACCCATAAGAGTGCCATACCCCTAGTTTTAACACTACGTAGACATATTATATATCATTTTAAAGCTAATTCATAAGTATTCATAGGCCAATGATAGTTATTTACTTATTAACATACTTTTATTACTATTATTAACATACGTTACTTATTTACATTACAGGCGCTCAGTGCCATCTATCGGCGATTAGTTTAGGCGATAGAGCCATCTTAAGCGCATCCACGAATTAAAACTCGTATCACAAGGTTCATTCTCATTCGAGCTAAACGAGAGTTAAGAGGTAGAATACGTTTAAACTTTTTTTGTGCCTTACCAAAAAAGAAGGAAGCCTCCTCCAAAGTAAGTGAATAATTACATTTTAACCTGTGTATTTAGAACAAATATTAATTTCATTTAATTCTCAAAACTAATTAATTATTTTTTGTCAGTCTTTTTTTTTAATTTAAATTAATTAAATAATTTAATTAGAATTGAATCGAATTGAGCATCTCTAAGAATCATTTTTGTACATATTTTAAATCTTTCTAATAATTTTATTGTATCCTTTGGTAAATAATTTAACTAATTTTCATTGAATTGAAAAATTCACTTTGTTTTTTACCACACTTATATTATGTAAAAATGTTATATAACTTATGATTCACAGTTATATAAATTTCTACACATATCACGACTCGAGTTTCGACGTTTGACGGTCATTTTCAAGTATTTTAAGTAACGTATGTTAATAATAGTAATAAAAGTATGTTAATAAGTAAATAACTATCATTGGCCTATGAATACTTATGAATTAGCTTTAAAATGATATATAATATGGCTACGTAGTGTTAAAAGTTTGTTTGCAAAGTGCCATCTATCGGTTGATTTATAGCGTTTATAGCGCATCCACGAATTAAAACGCGTATCAAAAGGTTCATTCTCGTCGTTTGAAAATTTACTACGACGTGGGCGTAACAATTTCAAAAATTTCTTATAACTTCGAAAATATTAACAATTGAAAATGACCGTCAAACGTCGAAACTCGAGTCGTGATATGTGTAGAAATTTATATAACTGTGAATCATAAGTTATATAACATTTTTACATAATATAAGTGTGGTAAAAAACAAAGTGAATTTTTCAATTCAATGTAGGTATGGATTACCACGTAGTAACTGTCGCAACCATCCTATTCAACTAATTTTCGTTTCTCGACTCGCACATGGTCCTTTTTTTGCGCGACTTTCTGTAAAAAAACTACGATCATAGAACAAAAAATCTTGAATATCTCCTTATAAGATAAAATGCGCAGGGTCACAGCCAGAATTGAAGTCAATTGGGCATCTCTAAGAATCATTTTTGTAAATATTTTAAGTCTCTAATAATTTTATTGTATCCTTTCGTTAATAATTAAACTAATTTTCGTTTCTCGACCTGAACTTTTCTTGTTGTTGTCGTGGAAATTCTCTTATAACTCGGAAAATCACAACGAACATGATAATTTCATTTCATTTCATGATAATTTATGGGGAAATTCAAAAGCGAATAGGAAATCTCATTTGGAAAATTTGTGAAATTTCCTATATTTGTTTTTTAAGAAATTAGGGTCAAAGTTTGGTTGATTTCACAACGTTTGAATTGAAGTTCACAAATTTTCCAAATGAATTTTCTTACTTCACTTTTGAATTTCCCCATAAATTATGAAAATTTCGTTATGATTTTCCGAGTTATAACAGAATTTCCACGACAGACAAGATTAGTCTTGACTAGACAGACAAGCCTAGACCGACAAGACTAGACAAACAAGACTAGACGGACAAGACTAAACAGACAAAAAAAACTTGGCCAGTCTAGGACTAGACAAGATTAGTTCAAGTGGATTTAAATATTAAAGGTTTGATTTTTTTTCCAGAGGGCCAGGTTGTTGTACAACAAAAGAACTCTTGTCGTATTTGCCAGAGGAAAGCAATGGAAGGGCTAACCATTGTGTAATCAGCTAATGAAGGCATAAATGGCACAACTTTTGATGATATGGGAATATTTCCTTGTGCTATCTAGGATATATTTAATCTCGTCTCAGATTGCTCAGATAGAATATTCAGTGTGAAAGAGAAAAGAGAAGGAAAATTATGTTCTTTCATTGAGAAATATCTCAGATAAGAATAATAATAACGCCCCAACCGAAGAAGAAACGAAGAAATCCGAAAATTTGGAAGACAAACTCCATCTTCAAATTCCTGTGGACCGGCTGACCAGCAGCGACTCCATGACCTCCTTGGACCCCGCCGTCACCGTGGTCCTGGCCAAGACGAAAAAGACCCGAAGAAGGTGCCGCTACTAAACGGGAAGCAAAAAGATGAGACCAGGCATCTTGACTAGAGGAAAATTATCGACTTCACAGAATCTCCAAAGAAATTCCGCAAGGAAGACGAAGGCAAATTGCTGATATCTTCGTTGAGTAACATCAACCTTGAAGATTTGAAGTTCTTCACGAACGTGATTTCGCCCGCGACGATGATCCAGATTGCTTAGATAGAATATTCTGTGTGAAAGAGAAGTTCAGGGGCTACAAGGTGCGCAAGGACCTAGGCGAGAAGAAGAAAGGAGAATGAAGATGGGAGACCTCACCGAGATCGACGGGCACGAATGCAACAAGAAAAACGAGATCATCAGCGAAGTCATCTCGTAGATCGAAGCGGAACAGAACGAGGAGCTACAGAAGATCATGAAGATCGAAGAGAATCTAGAAATTTTAAAGTAACAAGATTTTTTTTTGACGGCAGTTTATGGAGCTCTAAAGAAACTTGAAGTGGATCATTCAAATGCTGTAGAAGATCAAGGTGCAACGCCTGATCGGTCGAAGAAAACTGGAACAGATTTGAAGAAATCTCAAGTAGATGAAGTTAAAATTGTAGAAAATCACTGTTGCCGATGAAGATAAGGCTATCGACTACCTGGAAGCCGTTGAAGATTATGCCGCAGTATTAACTGATGGATTGAAGAAAACTGGAACAGATTTAAGAAATCATAATGAGAGAAAGTGAAAATTCCAGAAAACTATTGCCGATGACCAGAAGGCTGTCGACCCCCTGGAAACCATTGAGGATCATGGCGTAGTGTTAAATGATGGATTGATGAAAACTGGAGCAGATTTGAAAAAATCACCGGAAGACGAGGTGAAAATTGCAGAAGAACAATCGGATGTTGATGGAGTCAAGGCTATCGATCATTCGAAGACAGTCGAAGATCAAGGTGCATCGCTTATTGATGACTTGAAGAAATCTGGAGAAGATATGAAGGAATCGCAAGGAGAAGTGGTGAAAATTGAAGCAAATCATTCGCTTCATGATGAAGATAAGGCTATCAATCATCCGAAAACATTGGAGGAACAAGGTGCGATAGTAACTGATGGATTGAAGAAAAGATGAATGGTTCAAGAAGAGTCGCTCAAACAAGAGCAATTGGCACAAGACTCAAAGATGGAGGAATTAACAACAGGTAATTAAACATTAACCAATTCACTTTAGAAATATAAAAATTAACACATATTTCTTTTTAATATAGATCATTAGCCATAGTCAGTGAGGACAAACCACCATTTAGGATCATCGCGCAGTGTTAACGGATAGACTGAAGAAAACTGGAGCAGATTCGAAGAAATCATAAGTAGTTGAAGTGAAAATTGGAGAAACTCATTCTGTTGCTGATGAAGATAAGGCTATCGGCCACCTGGAAACTATTGAGGATCATGGCGCAGTGTTAGCTGATGGATTAAAGGAAACTGGAGAAGAAGATTTCAAGGAATCACCGAAAGGCTAGGAGAAAATTGCGGAAGAACGATGAAGTCAAGGCTATCGATCATTAGAAGACAGACGAAGATCAAGGTGCATCGCTAATTGATGACTAAGAAATCTGGACGAGATTTGAAGGAATGACAAAAAGCAAACGTTTGTGTGCGCTGGTAGGAAATGCAAGGTCCGACGGGTAGACCGGTTTTGCACACTCCTGGCGCTAATAACAACACGTTAATTGGTTAGCTAAAATTAGTTAACATTGTATATATCATGGTGTTCAATGCATTTTATTTTTGTTCAATATTTTCTTTAATTGTATTTTTATTGCATTTATTGTGTTATAGTGTTTGTTATGCTAATGCATCTATTGTATTTAACGTATTCAGATATTTATTGTATTCATGTAATTATTCTATTCATGTATTCATTTTGACTATCACATCCGTAAATGGTGGAAAGTGATGAAATGAAACTGATCCTTTCACACCAGAAACATCAAAACGACTTCTTTTCAGAGCCACAGTTAACAATTATCTCAGCAATTATAGAGGGCATATCATCCGCCAAAGAAGAACTACTGCAAAATCTTTGTATCCACCATGGATCCTGCATGCATAGCCATGTGCTATGCATGCAGGAGACACATATTAGCTATAAAATGCACAGACCAAAAATAAAGGGAATGGTCCTTGCAATAGAAAGACCTCATTATAAGTATGGAAGCGCCATCTTTGTCCATCCAGATGTTCAAGTCCTCTCCACGGCACTCACGGAGAAAAACAACATTGAAGTTCTCACTCTAGAAACAGCCAACTGTACGATTTCATCTCTTTATAAGCCAGCTGGCGCTGATTTCATCATCAATAACCCATCCAATTTCCAAAATAAAAGCGCACAGATTGTGATTGGCGACTTCAACAGCCAAAGCTGCATATGGGGATATGATCATGAAGATAGGAATGGAAGAGCAGTGCAAGAAATAAATCACCTTACCCTAATCCATGATGCAAAACAGCCTTCATCATTCAACAGTGGGAGATGGAAACGAGGTTACAACCCTGACCTCATTTTCAACAGTAACAGAATCAGCGAACTATGTTCTCCAATACCTAATACACAGCACCGGCCAATAATGTGCCAAATATTTGCTGCCGTTATACCTCAGAAGGTACAACTTCAAGAAAGCTGACTGGTCAAAATTTGCAAATATGTTGAAAATCGAAGTGAATCCACACCAGAATCTTATCACATCTTTACGTCAATTGTAAAGAAGTGCTACAGAAGGTCTATACCTCGCAGCTGCCGGACTTCATTTATACCTGGTCTAACATCAGATGAAGCTGCCTGACTCACACAATTCTTCTTCTTAGGACGTCATCTCCCTAACTAAGGTTGGCGATCCAACTGGCTATACTGGTGCGTGAAACCGCACCTCTGAAAATCTATAGATGTCCGTCCGAACCGTCGACGCATATCCTTTAGCCATGATTTCTGCCGTCTGCCCACAGATCGTTTGCCTTCGATCTTTCCCTCGATGAGGAGTCGGAGGAACTCGTATCGCTCCCGTCTCATAACGAGTCCAATGTAATGGAGCTTTCGTTCTTTGATGGTTGTCAGCAGTTCTTCACCTTTACCTATTCTCCTTAACACTTCTGTTACGGCGTTACAAGTACATCCCGAAGGCGCCAATGAGGCTCTCCATTGAAAGGCAGAACGTCCAGCTCTCGGAGCCATCGAGTAGCACTGGGAAGATATAAGAGCGCAATATGCGTATGCGGAGCTGTAGGTTTAGGTCTCTACTGGTAAAGAGGTTCTTCATGGAGACTCACAGAATACAGGAAACTCTTTGAAGAAGCCAAACAAAACGGGATCAATGGACTAGAACTATACAAGACCTGGATCTGAGAAGAGATAGCCATAAGTCATGGAGACTTTTACGACGTCTAAGCAATGATCCGACAAAGACCTCTGTACGTAACAACATCACTGCCAACCAAACAGCACATCAGATTTTGATGAACAGGAAGCCCATCTACAAGCACAAAGTGCCCAGACATTCAAGAGGAAAGTAACGATTTTACAATACCACTCAGAATTGCACTAAATTGACTAAAAACGGAAAAAAAACTAAAAATGGAAAATCAACCAGTTTGGATGACATTCGTACAGAACAAATTAAGCATTTCGGCTTAAAAACAAAGAAATGGATACTCCACCTCTTCAATAACTGCATGAAGAATTATCAAATCCCTAAGATTAGGTGGAGTCGTGTGATGGCTCCGATGAAACCTGGCAAAGAATGGAACAACCCGAAGAGCTTCAGACCATTTACACTCCTGTGTCACCTCTATAAACTAAGAGAAAGAATGATTCTGAATCGCCTTCTACCCCAAATTGATCCTCTGCTCATACCCGAACAAGCCGGATTTCGTCCCGGCAAAAGCTATACTGGACACTTGCTGAACCTTACACAGTTCATATAAGATGGTTTCGAAGCAGCTAAGGTAACTGGAGTGGCATTTGTTGATTTATCGGCAGCCTACGACACTGTTTACCATCAGCTCCTACTTGCTAAGGTTTACACGTTGACTAAGAACTCCAGGTTCATTGCCATTCTCCTGCAGAATCGGAGATATTTTTTGGATTTTCAAGGGCAACGTTGCCGATAGAGACTACAGAAGAATGTCCTACCCTTCAATTCAATATAGTTTTATAATCCCGTCAATATAGTTTTTGAAAATGTACAGACCAAGTTATAAAGTCTGTGACTACAGCCTCAAGGCATAAAGTCTGTGACTACAGTGTGAATTGTTGTCCTTTCTCTGGGGTTTCGTCTTGGATATATTAATATTGATAATATGATATATTTATATTGATCACAAATAGAACATGTGAATGTTACATGAGTTACATGGGAACAATATCCTTTGCGGAGTTACAATTGATCCATTTTCCAATGAACAGTTGAAAGAAGCCTTCAAAAATTGAAATTTTTTGTTTTATTATTGTATCGCCTTATTTTGTTTTATTTTGTAATTATCGGTCATTTTCTTTTCATGTGTAAGAACAAAAAAAAAAAAATTTTATCAAAACTAAAGAAGATTTTAAAGAAATGTATAAGGATTCAAACTGAAGATTGATTATCAATTTACGTTTCTGTAAATAATTTGTGGTGCAAATGGGGTGTGGTAGTGTCTTCTGCGTATGCAGTTACAGTCGGGCTATCACATTCAATTCCTACTCGTCCTCGTCGGGCACTACGGGCAACGTGAGCAACCTTGAGTGAGATACGGTACCCAACCCGTGTGGAGCTCAGGATCACGGCTAACGGAGAGGGAGCTTTAGTTGGGCCACTTCATCGTTTTTAGGGCCCACTAAAGTATCCAGCGTCTATTCACCAGCGGATGCGGCTGTAAGCTGTCTGCCTTAAAGCAGGTGGCGCGCTAATATAAATATAATATACAGAGAAAAATCTTCCCTAGAACTGGGTTGTGTTCAATATTTTAAAGTAAAATGCCTAAATGTAGGGATTCTTCATCAATCGAAATTTTCAATTCAGTATTCTCTGCAATACCTGCAATAACATTTGTAACCTGCAACAACACAATTGTTAAACAATATTTAATATTTTTTCTCTTTGTTGAGACCTTGGACCAAGTCTGATTTGTGCTTTTATACACAGAAAAATTTACAAGCTTTTTTTTGACCCAAAAAAATTTGACCCACGGGAATTTTTCCTTATAAATCTGGTACTTTAATATAATTCCATTTTACTATTATCTCAGGTATTCTAAATATTGCGTATTTATAAAATGTATGATATATCAATACTTTTTATATTAATACTTACTTTGAAATAGTAGCAAAGCCTCCTGATTTGTAAGCTTGTGCTACCAAAGTATCCCCCCATGTTGGGCTGATTCGCCAGCGACAACCGACCATCGTCGACCAATTGTCAACCCATCGTCGCAAGCAGCTGAGCTACTAGTCGGTCGTTCCGCTCCCCACGAGCTCCGTCCCTGCTAGTTACTGGCATTACTGCTGCCTTCTGCCAGGGCAACACCTATTTGATGGCGGTGTTTGGACAATGTAACGTCATATAATATTTCTATTATAATATTATTTATTTCTATTATAATAATAAATATGTTATCATTGTGGGATGCGTTTCCTATACGTGCGTTTCACGTGCGTTCCAATGGGATTCACATAAATAACGCATGGAACGTGTGAAAAGCAAAACTCAAAAACTCATCTTAACTGTTTTCCCTAACGATATAAATGGGTTCTTTGAATAGAGAGGAAGTAGGTATTTTCAATGCAGCTACTTACAGTGTTTATTAGCGTACCCTGCGAAATTGCTGCATCAGTTGCGGTTGGTTTCTAAAAAAAAAAAAAAAACCTAAGAATTTTAATTTTTTTTTATTTAAGGGATTTTTTCTTTCACTACCGGAGAATCTTTATTCCTCTTTCTTTTATCGTGATCTGGGTGGTATTCTTCACACATCGGTATTTCGACGACTAACCGAAACATGTTTTCGATGCCGTTTATCTCCAACTGCTTCCCCGTTCTTAGAAACATTTCCTCTTTATCTTTGTCGATGTTTACTTCCCCTTTGTACATGTACTGCAGCAAAGCTTCCAACATACAATGATCCACACTTTCCAAATGAATGGTGTGATGAACTGATGGGGTGTGGATTTATTTTCGATATCAGAATCTTTGTGAAGTATGGACTGCATGCACACATTATAATTTGATGTGCTTTCATCAGTTTCCCACCGCAGGAGAATGTCACGTCATATAATTCCTGATGGTGGAGAAACCCAGCCAACGATTTTGTCAGCATTATGGGGTGGTTTACCCATTTTTTATGCATGGTACCTTGAATAAAATAATATGAGTTGAATAAAATTGTTAGTGAAATGATAAGATTTCATTTCATAATTTTTTGAACTGAAGACCAGTCTCTGAAGTCCAATGTACCTGTATTACATAAAAAAAATTACATAAAAAATTACTTTGATACATATTTTACTTCATAAATGGTATATTTAGACCACTAACTAGCTGTTAGATATGATATGAAATTATCGTTTAAATTCCTCTTAGTGCATACTTACTTCTGAACTTAATGAAATTGAAATTCTACTTAATGAAATAAATAGTAATGGTCCCAGAATGTTTCCTTGTGGTATATCGATGTTTACGGTTCTTATATTAGAGTTTACATATCCTTGTGGGCTCGTTATTTTTGTTATTTGCTTACGGTTTCTGAGGAAGGATGCTATCCAATTTAGCGCTGTCCCTCTGATTCCATATTTTTCAAGTTTTATTAGCAATATGTTATGATCAACGAGGTCGTAGGCTTTGGACAGATCCATAAGCATTCCGCAGGGGATTATTTGAGTCTCTAAACTATCGGTAATTTTCCTCGTCCACTGACCACTTTCACTTTCTTTGATCCACTGACTGTTTTATTTTTGCCTGCCTCATATCGTTCATTCCTATATTTTGCCTGTAGTTCGATTGGTGGGATAACGGTAATTACCAAAGCTGCGTCTCGAGATACTGTTCGGTAGGCACTGCAGACTCGTAGTGCCATTTTTCTCTGGTATACTGCTAACTGGTTGATTTTTTCTTATTAATGGCATCTATCCATATGGGAGCTCCGTACGGGAACTCCATATGGGAGGACCCACCGTACTTAGAAATCTACGTTTACTGCCTCTAGGTCCCCGTTCATTTGGCATTAGTTTTTCTAGTGCCGCAGTTCTTTTCATACCAGTTTCTGCCGGTTTTTTAATGTGCTCTGCAAAGGACAGACTTTTGTCAATTAGGATGCCAAGGTATTTTAAGGAGTTTTTTGGTTTAATGTCCACATCCAGCACTTTAAAAGACATAGGGACTAATTTTTTGTATCCCGTTATCAAGAACACTTCGGATTTTTCCGGCGCTAGGCGGGCATTTAGGTGAATATCAAGGTGGTTTTTTGGTGTTTTTAGGAAAGGAAAATAAATTATTAATAAATTTAAAAATAAAAAAAGCTCTCAGATCATTAATTTTCCATTTGCATTTCAATTTCACTATATTACACCTAATCATATTGAAACAAATAGATATCATGAGGTTGTATTATACTTAAATTTCTTTAAGAATCAATCTAGAATTTATTTCTGAACAAAATAACGGATTTCTACTTATCGTATCATATTTTTTTACAAAGCAAAGATTAATTTTTATCTGCGAGAAACATGTTGATTAAATTTTCTGCTTAATATATATATATATACATATATATATATATATATATATATATATATATATATATATATATATATATATATATGTATATATTAATGTATATAAAAATATATAATTATGTATATATAATATATATATATATATATATATATATATGTATATATATATATATATATATATATATATATATATATATATATATATGTATATATATATATATATATATATATAT
This sequence comes from Phosphuga atrata, assembly GCA_944588485.1. Lineage (NCBI taxonomy): Eukaryota > Metazoa > Arthropoda > Insecta > Coleoptera > Silphidae > Phosphuga > Phosphuga atrata. The sequence goes on from OX155906.1 coordinate 11,367,526, forward strand.
ATATATATATATATATTCAAAACTGCTTTCTACCCGCTAGGGTGTAAGCTATTTCCTATTTATTTTACATTCTTTTTAATTAATCCCTTCCATTTCTTCCGTTCCTTCGCCATCTTCTTTGCTTCATTCACCTGTAACCCTCTTTTTTCTATCAATTCTCGCACCATTTCGTCCCATGATTTCCTTGGTCTCCCTCGTCTCTTTTCTTTTGGCATTCTGCTTTCCCATACTCTTTTCACTTGGGCCTTCTCGTTCATTCTTTGTAGGTGACCCCACCATCCCAATTGTCTCTATTCTATGAACTCTTCCATTCCTTTAAGTTCCAGTTCTTTTTTTATATCTTCACTTCTTATTTTGTCCCTTATATTTACTTCATACACTTTCCTTAAGTACTTCATTTCTGTGGCTCTTATTTTACTTATTTCTCGCTGCGTTAAAACCCACGATTCGCATTCATATGTTAGGGTTGGTCTGCATATTGCTTTATATATTTTCATTTTTGTTGGTCTCGTTATTTCTTTTTTGTATAGAATTATTTTATTTGGGGCATGATATGACTTGTTTGAGTTTCTTTTCTACTTAAAATATGTTAATATTATTTAACTTTTCAATTGGACAATCTTACCGATCAACTAAATATAAGCCATTGAAATAGTTTTGCCTTGAAGTGTTCGACATTTTTACAGCACTTAAATACACAATATTTAAATAAACAGAAATTAAAGTTATTACACCAAAAACGAAAAATTCTTAAAAAATCCTTTCTTGCAAAAATAACTAGCAAAAATATTATAAAATATAACTCTCTCACAAACTGTACTTCAATCAACGAAGAACTGGTGTACTACCAGGTTGCTGTGCTACCTTTTTGATAGGTGGTATTGTGTGGTTGTTCTTTTGTTTTAGGCTCTTGGCTAAATTCCACGGTGTGTCTATGGTTTCGTTGATTTCCCATTCTGCGTTGTGTTGTTCTCGTGACGCCTGTTTTACCTGTTTTGTCAGTCTGTTCAGGACCGTTTTGTTAGTCGATGCAAAGGTTCGTTGGTACGTCTTGTTTGGTTTCTTTACGTTTCGCGCGTATTACGGTCATTATTTCCTGTGGGAGTGTAGCTGTTTTGTTGATGGCCTGCTTTCTTGATGGGGTTTGGAGCGCTTGCTTTATTTCATTCTCGAGTGTTTGTGTCCTCTGTTGTAGGCTTAATAGGTCTGTAATATATGTACAGGTAATCTGTGCTAGGTTCTCTTTAAACTTTGCCCAGTTTATGATTGTTTTCTCGCACGCTTTTCTCGTACTTTTCGTTTGGACATTCATGTGCACTGTGTTGTGATCGGAAGAAAAAAGAGAATGTTCTAAATTAATAGGATATTAATTTTTATATATTTGGATTGGTAAATATTTATTTACTTGTTGATACTTGTTCCATCTGTGAATATTGTTCCCGTGGCTCCTGTTTGAGGTGCCCTTCCTGAGCCAGTTAGATCTATGATATACAAATATGAATTCTCATCAATTTGGGTCTGCACTGTTCGCAATTGATTATTTAATGAGAGTTTTTAAGATATCAAATGTTGAAACTTTTGGCTGTGGAGCAGCCGTTACAGGATCTTGCAGTGAACTTTCATATAATTTTAATAAAATAATTTCACATGTATTGTTATTTACGCCTTTATATATAGTTTTCTATAAAACATGTATTTTTTTTTTAAAGATTTGTTACCATAATTCTTTGATTTATATTTAAAGAAACATATCCCTCTTTCTGTTTATAAAACCTATATGTTCAAGATTTTTTCTTTTAGGCGAATGGTCTGTGGTTATGCAATAAATATTTTTTTAAATTTCGAAAATCAATTTTACATTTTATACAAAATGTATATAAATTATAGAATTATGTGTTGTTGAGTTGGAAGATTTTTATAATGAAAGAAAACAGTTGGAATCTTATCTTCACATTTATTTTATTAATAAAATAAATGTATACATTTCGTCAACAAGGTTGACATCATCAGTATAACTAATTGTTTCCCATAGAAAACAAGCTTATATAATTAAATTATAAGAGGGTTTTTTTTCCCTGGTTAATTATTATTTCTTATTAAATAATATTTACCTTTTTACAAATACATGTGGGGTTTTTCCTAAAAAACAAGACATTTTTTAAAATACACTAATATATTATATTATTAATATATTATTTTGACAATTTTTTTACCTGACTGTATTAAGGGTACCAAGGGATTAAAGAGCTTGCTTAGGTCCGTATTGAGGAGACGTTCTTTGTTTTTGTACATGTGAATTGCTTCTAATGTATCGAGATATTTTGAACTTGATTCTTTTAGTAGGGTAATTTCTTTAGGTTTATGACCTGTTTCTACGTTGTGCACGGCAAGTGACGATTTGTTTGGATCACGACATTTGACTATGTATTGGTGTTCTTTGAACCTAGTTCCTATATTGCGTTGAGTTTGTCCGATATAAATTTTGTCGCATGCATTACAGGATATTTTATAAATTCCAGATTTTTGTAATTTATCTCGTTTGTCGATTGCGCTGTCCAGAATTCTTTTTATATTTAGCGGGTTGTTAAAAACTGGTATAAAGTCTAATTTAATAAATATTTTTTTTTATTTGTAATGAGCTTTGGGGTGGTATGTGAGTTTAACGTATTTTTGGGCGTGTTTTCGTTGGTTAGGGACAATGTTGTGGAATCTCTTATCATTTTTTTTGTATTTATGTTGTTTAAAAATTTTTTCAATCAATATTTTATTGTACCCATTTTGTGTTGCGATACCTGTAATTTTTTGAAATTCTGCGTTGAATCTGTTGGGGGATAATGGGAAATTTATTAGCCTATGGATCATAGATTGAAAAGCAGCATGTTTATAGTTTTTTGCGTGCACGAGGTGGCGTATATATAGTTATCTGCTTGCGTGTCTTTCCTATAAACGTCAAATTCAATGTGGTTGTCGTTGTTAATTAGCAAGATGTCAAAAAAGGCTAATTTTTGTTGATTTCATTTTCTACAGCGAATTTTAGTGAGGGGTAGAAGTTGTTTATATATTCCAGGAAATTATTGACGTTGAAGTCTTTATTTACTATTGCCAGAATGTCATCAACGTATCTACACCAAAAGGTAGGAAAGGTGTGGTATTTTTTAAGAATTTGGTTTTCCAAGTATATAAATTTTCCATGTATATAAATTAATTCGTTTCCGATTTCTATAGTTTCATGTGTTTATTGTAACAATATTTGTTTCCTTCGTTAATGGACCTGCGTTCTCAGAGAAAACTCTATCTTCTTCTAAAGCTTTACATTGTATATCGCCAGAGACAAAAAAATGTTTGCAGCTGGCGTGCAAACATTTCAAATGAACCGTTATCTAACGTTAACAAATTTTGTGTGGTTTCTGGAACATAGCTAGGTCCTGGAACAATGAGCCAATTCGCAACTATGTCCTGTAAAATCTTAACTTTTATATAATATTGTGCAATACGATTTATCCAGGGGTAAAAAATCGTATTAAAAACCGAAAGCTAACGCTGAAAAAAACCATTTAGTACAATTATGTTCGTGTAATTTTGTGTATGAAATTTTTCTTTATAGCTATCAATACTAGGAAAATCCCAGAAAAATATATAATAAATTTCATATAAAAATATAAATGTCTTTTTAACAACTATTCCACCCAAATCGACAATTACTCCCAGTTTTTAACTAAGTTTTTCAATTGCGCAAATTCTAATAATTTAGTAGGAACGTAAGACAGTAAATATCATGGAGAACATGAAAGTAACGGAAACAGCAAAGAGCGCGCGTAAACTGCGCGCAGATTCCAGCAAGCGCCGCCAAGCGTCTATTATTTGAACTACGACGAGTAGTGTAAAATGGTATAAGCTCTCCGGCTCTATGGCCCTTGTCCTTCCAGTAGGTTTTATAGTTTGGATATTCAGGCGGCTGCAGTGTCGCATGTGGATTTCGTTGATTAGCGCTACGTATATGTTGTGTTACGTCATGTGTGCTACTAGTTCGAGTTTCGTACTAAAAATATTTATAAAAACATTCCATATTTCCCGGAGCGCATTCGCTGCTCACCTCCAACATACACTCTCTAGCTGGAGATACACACCGACTCGGAGACGCACTTCTGAGACAAATGAAATAATATAGTTATATAAAACAAATTGTTCGGACCGTGTCTCACGAAATTGCGAAATTTCCAACTAAACAACAGAGGCCGGTTAAATCACTTACCTGTGTGGGCTGCTAGCGTCTCCGCCACGTGGAATCGTCCTTCCGGCGCTTCTTCTAAGGGAGGAAATGGGAAGAATAGGTAGAGGGATTCCCTTAAAATCGTCGGCTTTGGGACGTTAGGTTCCGCTTCGGCCGGTGATCACCCCCTGGTTATTTCGATTGGAAAATCTATCGCCCGTGCATGTGCCGGTCGAATTGGGTCTCACGTATTCTATCTCGGTCTCTGCGTTTTACACCGATCGAGTGTACTCTCGCGACTCTCCTCCGCGAACCGATTAATTAAAATCGCGCTATGTCGGCACTATCGATAGATATCGATCGATACCTTTCCCCCTTCTATTGATCGGGGCCGAAGTTAATTCAAATAAATAAATTTAAAAATCTGGATGCGCTAAATTGGCGCGTACACAAATATATAATAAAGCTTTATCTAATTTAGAAATATTTATATAATACAACTATCAGATAGGATAGGATTTCTTCAATATAATGTAAAGGAATGTAATGCAAGAAAATGTAAGGACCAAGTATGTGACTACAGTATGAAGTCATATAGTCTGTCCCTATACTCTGAATTGTTATTTCTCTGGGGTTTCTTTTTGGATTTATTAAACTTTGATCACAAAAAGAAATAGTTTTTATAGAATTTGCTTTTTCCGTGGTTAATAAATGTTGGAACATTGGGGATAGCCGCACGATGAAATCGTTGAATAAACCGTTTCCTCAAAATGTATCATCGGATAAGGATGCGAGTTTGTTGTAAGGAGGTTTTAGAAGTACGGACTGCAAGCAGCAAGTATCAATTGATGAGCACGCAATGTTTTACCATCGCAGACCAATTCAACATCACAAAATACTTACTGCTGGAATAGAGTTAATAAGGCATCTTTAACGATGGCTGGATGCTGTTCCCACTTTCTAGTGATCTGCATTTTGTTCTTCTAAATCTGTTGAAAAAAATATTATTAAAAACGTATTCAGAAGCCAACACAAATCTCACCTCGCCTGTATGTAGTATTTGTTTCTATTACGGTTTAAATTCTCCTCTAATTTATGTCTCCTCCAGGGAGAGGGAACCGACGAACGCCCGATATAATAGACACTTGCTAACCAACCCCGAGAGGAATTGCATTTGTTCCATTAAATGCATTTGTTCCATTCAATAAAGTTCCACATGGTGAAAATTCGAAGACTAAGATAAATATAGAGTTTTCCTATGTGTTCTGTGATTGTCTCCATTTCGAGGTCTTTATGTATTCGCTCGTTTGTTATATGAAAATCATGGTGTACGAAACTCCAGTCAGAGCACTTGAGGAGCTACTGCCACGTGTAACAGAAGCGCGTCAAACAGTTAGAAAAATGCCCGCTTTTGGAAGCGTTCGTCGTTCTTTATTGCAGCGGTGTCGGCTGTGCATTGAACACGGAGGGCGAAATTTTGAATAATTATTGAATAATTGTACACAATCCTTTTATGTTCATAAATTTTATCAGTAAATTACACCCCATTGCTTGTGTCACTGATAAAAAAGTTTTATATAGCTTTTTTGACCTATAACATTTTTTTGCTTATTTTGGGTCATAGATCAGCCCTAAAAGTTTGTTGGTGGAGTTCTCACACAACCGGTGTAATACAAACATGCAAGGAAAACTTAAATTTTCTTCCTTCATCTGCTGAAGTTGAAGCTTCATCGACTCCAGTTCATCATCTCTTGTTTTCAATTGATTCTATAAAGAAAAATAAAAAGTAAATGTTGAATCCATAAAATTATTTACCTTCAGCTCTTTATGAGATTTTTAAATCTCTATTAATCTCCTAATTTCTTGACGAACAAGATTCAGCTTGCTCAGTCATATCACCCATTATATCTACAAATTTTATTTACCATTACCAACATAAACTACCTATTGAAGGATTCAGAGAGGGGAGAGGAGCTATGACTAATATATACATCCTGGTTTATTTAACAAAGAATGAATTAAAAACGGAAGGAGGAAGGGTGTGTGCATTATTCAGATATTTCAAGGCGACGTTTGATTGAGTGGATAGAGAGAAAATATTTGAATCTATGAGAGAATTCGGAGTAGACGGGTGCTTGGTAGGGAGGATGAAACAGATATATGCAAAAACAATAAGCAAAGTAAGGGTGGGAGAGTAAGAGAGCGACTGGTTCGAGACGACAAAAGGAGGGTCGTCACCTCAACCCTTTATTATTTACAATACATGTGGCAGATATGGAACAAATGTGCATTGAACACGGAGGGCGTAATTTTTAACAATTATTGTAAATTGTACATAGTTCTTTTATGTTTATAATGTTTATCTGTAAATTCCACCCCATTGCTTGTGTTACTGATAAAACTTTTTATAAAGCCTTTTTGACCTTTAAGAATTTTATGCTTATTTTGGATCAAAGAATTAGCCCTGAAAGTTGGTTGGTGGATTTCTCACACAACCGGTGTAATACAAACATGCAAGGAAAACATTTTCTACCATTACTTGCTGAAGTAGAAGCTTAATCTCCTCCAGTTTAATATTTTCTCCAGGTTCTTTCAGATTTTCTCTTGATTTTAATTGATTCTATAAAGAAAAATGAAGTAAGTAAATGTTGGATCCATAAAATTATTATCTCATTATTTACCTTCAGCTCTTTATGAGATTTTTCAAGTGCTATCAAACGAGTCATCAAGACCTCTGATGAAGCTGCAGTCGACACATTTATTGCTCTATTAATCAAGAATTCTGCGGGCGATACAAAGTAAAGAAAATGTATTACTCAAAAAATAAATTTAAAAAACCATTAATCTTCTTCTGTAGTTGTTGCTGTTGAAGAGTGTCTCATGAATGAAGCATAACTGTAATTGTATGAACAATTCACTAATCTTTCTATCTTTTTTCTCCAGATCAGCCTAAAACAAACAAAAGGATAGAAATATAGAAAAATAAATCAATTACTGATGAGCAATGAAATTACTTGTAGGGTGATGTTTTTCAACTTTTCCCTTTCATGATCCGCCATTAGCTGAATTCATTTCTTTTTGTAGCATATAATGTGTTCAATTATTTGCATTCTAATCGATGCCATAATTAAAGGTATCTACAATTTTTATCTACCAGTGCTGGTTTTGAAAAAACCTCTTGGGGTTGGGCTTCCCAATTAGAGCCTGTCAGCTTGCGGACTATATTGTTTCTTCCGCTAACTTTTAGTTTGGTGTAACGGCAGAGACGCTTGAATGTTAAGGCCCTATCCAGTGTTACGCCCAACTATTTAGGGTTGGGACAGTGCTACAGTGGTACTCCCTTCCATTTGATCTGTAGTTTTCTGCTTGTTCTTTAAATGGAACCTGCGTTTTTGTTGGGTTTGGCATCAACTGGTTACTTCTATAGTAATTACTATTATATAGCTCTTTGTTCTTTCAGGAAGGGGTTTGTGGTTGGTTTATTTGTTGGAGAGTAGTGGTGCCAGCACACCTCCGTGTGGAAGGACATTTCTCTGGTTCCTCCACCTACTTCGCTCTCCCTAGAACTCCACCTGGAACCTCCGGTTTTGGAGCAGGTTCCTGATAATATTTGTGAGATTCTTCGGAGATCTTTGTTGATGGTGTCTCTTTGTTAAGTCATATGCCGCCGTGAAAAAATTATTTACCTTATTTTTGAATGCTATTTTTTACAAATTTTTTCAATTCTTCGAAAGATTCTTTGCATGATTCCATATGAATCTTCCAAAGGTTTTACGGCATACTCGAATCTGAAATAGAAATTAATTATTATTAACTTCTTCTGTTGAACTTGAAGTGTGTGCTGAATTCGCCATCCTCAATAACTTTAATTGTCTAGAGTCTAGACAAATGACGAATCTCTTGCTGCTTATTCTCCAGATCAGCGATATTTTTTAACTCTTCCATTTCAAGATGCAATTGTAGCTGTACTTATAACATTCTTTTTGTATCTTTTTACTTCCCAAACTGCCACTTTTATTGCATCGCTCAGATCATCACCCACAATTAAAGGTACAAATCTACTAATTTTATCGATATTGTGTGGCGTGTTTCCATTGCTTCGGAAACGTTCTAAGTTTGAGCGATGCGTTCACTATTTGCTTAATTCTGTCTATAGCGGGCGGTGTTCGGGTTCGGGAGTGTCACATTGTTTATATTATCACAAACGGGTGCTTTCCTATTCTTAAAGTTTTTTATTATCTCGGATATTTCTTCTGACGGCCACACCAACCAAAAAGCCAGGGCGACCAAAAAAGATGCGGCCACACCAACCAAAAAGCCAAGGCGACCAAAAAAAGATGCGGCCACACCAACCAAAAAGCCAGGGCGGCCACACCAACCAAAAAGCCAAAAGGGCGGCAAAAAAAATATATATCCACAGCCCAGGGTCGCCGGTTATATTTCCGGAGCCAGGAGAAGGGGACGCCCTCGAAAAGATGCGGCCATACCAACCAAAAAGCCAGGGCGGCAAAAAAAAAAATATATATCCACAGCCCAGGGTCGCCGGTTATATTTCCGGCGGCCAGGAGAAGGGGACACCCTCGAAAAGATGCGGCCATACCAACCAAAAAGCCAGGGCGGCCAAAAAAAAATATATATCCACAGCCCAGGGTCGCCGGTTATATTTCCGGCGGCCAGGAGAAGGGGACGCCCTCGAAAAGATGCGGCCATACCAACCAAAAAGCCAGGGCGGCCAAAAAAAAATATATATCCACAGCCCAGGGTCGCCGGTTATATTTCCGGCGGCCAGGAGAAGGGGACGCCCTCGAAAAGATGCGGCCATACCAACCAAAAAGCCAGGGCGGCAAAAAAAAAATATATATCCACAGCCCAGGGTCGCCGGTTATATTTCCGGCGGCCAGGAGAACGGGACGCTCTCGAAAAGATGCGGCCACACCAACCAAAAAGCCAGGGCGGCCAAAAAAAGATGCGGCCACACCTACCAAAAGTTTTTTTGCCGATAGAACAGCGCGGTATAAATTAAAGAAATCTAGTTTCTTTACATACATATATATATATATATATATATATATATATATATATATATATATATATATATATATATATATATATATATATCAAGAGTAAAAGATTTGTATTTTTTACTACACAAACGGTAGAATTCGGGTAATAGGATCAAGAAAAACAAACTCAAATTCTTCTTAAGTCAGCGTTTCGATTTAATAATTAAATGTTTTTCAAGACCTACAAAATTGTTACAGAAATTACAAAAAACTAGTAAAAGATGTTTTTAATTACTTACAAAGAAGAAGAAAGTGATGAACAATTTGTTAAAACGTATAACATTATATCACTTGACAAAAAGTTGTAGATTACATAACAACTACTGTCAAGCGAGCCATGGTTAATTTAATGGCGGTTTTTAAAAATTATTATTTTATTTGCAAAATGTCAGACACCAAAGCGGCACAGCACGAGGAAACCCAACAAAAACTTTTCGATCTATTGAAATAAATTCAATAAATATAATAAAAATAATTTCAAAATAAATTGAAACAAATTCAAACGATAGGGATGTCAGAACATGGGAAGGACACCGAAGTCACGAGAACACTGGAAAAAGATTATTTAAAGACCTAAAAGTCATCTGGAAGATTGAATCAACCACTACGCAGTAGTTTACTCAAAAACCAAAGTAATACGGAATATACCAGATCTTCCTAGAAACAAGGAGCTCAACGACACCAATCTTAGAAATTATATAACAAGTTGGAACCACTAGAGAACACAAACCGCAGCAAAAAGAAAAATAGCAAAACCGAAAACCACCCATCCAATCAACTGTGTCTAGACGTCGCCCAAGTCATAAGTCAAGCGTACACATTGCTCAACCCGTCCATGTCTTTCCTTGAGTTCATGGCTGCACAGGCGTTATGAATAAAACACACATTTCTAAGAAGAGTCTCTTAGATAGACGTGGCTCCCTTGCAAGGACTTTTAGGTTATCATAATTGACCCTATTGTCGTTGTCATTACAATGTGCTGCTAAGGCGCAAGAGTGTGGTTTTAGTCTGGTGTACGACGGACTACATTTGGTTGCATTAACGTGGGGGTTAAGTCTTTAAGGCTACTTAAAGATCTACTGATGGTATTGTGAGATAATGTCTGAGCTTTTGTTCTTGAAAATCGATTTGATCCTGAGGGACAGTGATTCTAAAAGTGTAAGCTCTTGAATATTTTAGTATCGTCCACTGCGACCACCTCAGCGACAGGTTGTCTTGTAGGATTGAAGAACAACTTCCTAAGTATAATTGTGGGGTGGCTGTTCTTCTTTAGGATTAAACAATATCTATACTATCGTTACGAAGATCTGGATTTACAATCTTAAAAATCCTAGTCTTAAGACCATAACTACATTCAGCTTGTGCTGAAGGGGAGCGCTGGACAAATAATTAAGGTATCTGCCCGAACTAGGAAGTTTCTGGTACCAATCTAATTTAATACGGTTGTCATTTGTCCCGATGATCAGGGTGACTAGAAAGGGTAGAGTATTATTGTTTTCAGATTCAATTGTAAAGGTAAGATGTTCATTATAAGAATTGAAGGCACTTAGAGGTCCTAAGTGCCTTCTATTCTTCCCTCAGTTTTGGACCCGTGCGGGATGGCACAGACAATATCATCTACATATTGCCACAAAAATGGGATTTCGAAATTAAGTTTGTCCAAAGCATCTTTGATTAAAGTGTTCATAACAATCTTCGCTGCCACCGGAGACAGGCGTGATCCCATGGGGGTCCCGAAAATCTGAAGGAAAAACTTATTTTCAAACGAAAAATAAGTCGTATCAAATATGAAATTAATAAGTTCCAAAAAAATCTTGCAGGGTATTTTGCAAGATGGGCGAATAAATTCCCAATTTGATTTAATAATATCCAAAAATAATGTTGACGGTATATTAGTGAACAACGATGACACCTCCAAAGCACCAGTTCATGACCATTGGGTACTTGGTAATTGTTTAAGGCAGTGGCGAATTCAAAAGAGTCTTTAATTCTGAAAACGTTGTAGCCGGCGAAAGACGTGTAAAGAATATTCGAAATAAACCTAGCCAACTTCTCGTAGTGGAATTGAACCGAAAAAACAATGGGCCTTAGCGGAAAATTTTCTTTATGCATCTCGGGTAAGCCGTAGATTTTAGGGGGCATAGCATTGTGTACGATTAAGGTTTTCTACGTAGTTTGGTCTATGTAACCTTTACTTTTAAGTTTCCTAACTAAATCATTGTTTCTTCGTACAAACCTACAGATGGGGTATCTATCTTATTGAGCATACGTTTTTGCATCTGACAGAAGGTCGACAATCCTGGATCGGTAATCCTCTTTTTTCAAGATGACCGTTACATTGCATTTATCGGCTTTACGAACCAATAGTTCTGGATGTGCTTTGAGGAACCGATCTCATGATTTTTGAGGGTCTCGTAGTGCAAGCCTCAAGTTCTCCAGTTTATTAATATGGTTTGAATCCACGGAAGTGGCTTCAGCTCTACAAAGATCTTTTATAAGTGGGTACCTCTAGCTAGTTTTCAATGTTAGCCAAGATGTCGTATAAAGGGAAGTTCTTAGGGTTATATGGCAAATTAAACTTAGGGCCAGAAAACTTTTGACTTCTTTGGGGATTATGACATCGGAAAGGGTTTTTACCCACTTCTCTGGAAGGTCATTTTTACCATAAAGAGATTTTATAATTAAATTATAAAGTTTCATTATGTTTTTTTGTTTGGTTTTGTTGAAAATAAAATTGAAAAAGTTAATTTGCCTACTGTTGAAGTCTTGAAAAACACTAGAACTAAAAAGATCTGATAATTGAATTGATTTCGAAATTAATTAATTCACTCTTTAGCCTTTCATTGAGTCGCAGGGCCTGGTGGTTTAACTTCCTGGTCTAGTCAGTGATGAGGTAATCCAGAGATTGAATGTTGTTTTTGATGTGTGCGGGAGTGTTGTCGCGCCTTCTGCATTCCAGGAACAGAACAGAATAACCATCCTATTCCTGTAAGATGCTAACTTCCTAATAGAGCTGCTCCATCGCTTGGGGACGTTTTTTGTGTTTTCGCCGTAGGTTATATAGATGTTATCATAATATCCCATTACTATAAATATAAAGAGCGGGTAATAACGATCGTTATTAGTTAAAGAGTAAAAGATTTGTATTTTTTACTACACAAACGGTAGAATTCGGGTAATACGATCAACAAAAACAAACTCAAATTCTTTAAGTCGACGTTTCGATTTATTTATTAAATCTTTTTCAAAACCTACAAAATTATTATTGTAATTGATATTACAAAAAACAAAGTAAAAGATATTTTTAATTTCTCACAAAGAAGGTAATGAACAATTTATTAAGACGTATAACATCATATAACTTGACAAAAAGTAGTAGATTACATAAAAACTACTATAAAGCGGCCTTGGTCAATTTAATCACGGTGTTTAAAAATTATTATTTTATTTGCAAAATGTAGGACACCAAACCGATCGGCACAGCACGAGGAAACCAACAAAAAGTTTTCGATCTATTGAAATATATTAAAGTTGAAAAAATTATCAAGCCAAAGAGATTTAGCTTTATGTCTGGTAACTCGCATTTTATGTTAAATAATTATAATAATTAATTTAATTAATTAAAACCTGAGATATCTAGTTATAGCATTGATCAGAACGAAGCTTTGATAAATAGCTGCATGTTTAGCTTAAAATAAAAGTACACTTAAAACTGAAAAATATTTTTATTTGTTAAGAATTAAATTTATAAAATATTTTTAGTAAATTAAGGGATAGGTATATAAAAAATAACAATAAAATTTACTCGTCTTCAAATGCATTTGGCGACGTTAACAGATTTGCATAAATATTGTAGTAATCCCTGTTTATTGCAGCTGGTTTTGTGGTGAACAGAGACAACAAGTCATTATGTGCTCTTTGTTATGGATCTAGGTTCGTCATAAAGGGATTGCAAAGTTTGGTGTGATGACCTTCTAGTATTTGTAGTGCACTCCACTACATGGTACTAAGAATGGTCGCCTTATTCTTAAATTTGGAGGGATTCCCTTTTTCAAACATGATGGCACACATTTTTTGCCAGTAAACAAGATGGCCACTTTCATTCTTTTTACGAATTATGAAGTTTGTTTGAGCAAACTTTTTCCAGTCAAAGAAATCTATGCTATCTTTCATTCTATACGGTTTATTTCTTTTCTTGCGGGCGCTACAGGCAATGGTTTTCCAGTCCCCTAGCCAATATGCCTTTCCTACACGCTTGAACTCAGTGCCAACAGCTGAGTGTATTGAATCACATTCCATTTACTAATGCCCTGATGTGAGAAATTTCAACTCGATTGCTTTTAATTGAAGATTAACAACGGCATGCATACACATACATGCAACAAATTGGTTCAAATTTTGTCCTCCTCAACGATCACTGAAACAGCATACACTTTCAACACCTTTTTGTGAAAGACCTTCGAAATACTTGTACAAGAAGGATGCGATATCGCTACTCCCCCTGCCCCCTTCACCTTCATGCCACATGAAGCAAGATCCCTCTTTGGAAATCATATCTTATACCGTAGGTGGCCAACCTACGTATATAAAAAGGCGCGTTGTTAGTTGGATCATTGGGCACCATCAGTACTTGCTGTAGGTCAAAGTTTATAGATACTACTTTACCCTCCGAGAATTATTTTTCTTTTCTTCCCATGATAATTTTTTTATCATTAAGTGCTCTTCGTGTTCTGATGCAGGAATCTCGTTTTTCTCAAACGCAACACACAAACGGCATTGATCCTTCTTAGGTTGGTGAAAACCTAAGTTATAATCATTATTGAAAATATTCCTATATGCAGATTAACCGCAAATTTAACGCACCACATATACATTTCGATTTATTTTAATATAGAGTGGATACATGACCTGAATGTTTAGCTCTGGAGCTAGATATTTCCGTTCCGTGTCTGATCGAGCGTACTCAGAAACTAACTAAGGTACTGAGTTATCCAGTTTTTGCTCTTATAAAAACAAGAATATCAATTGTAAAAACTAGGTAACTTTAGATATCTAGTTATTACATTGAACAGAACGGTCCTTTCCTACTTGCCTAGTTTGGAACTTTTAGCATTAGAAAGTCCAACACTACAACTTAGTGAAGGACGAGACAACTAAAAAAAAATGAATTACCTAGTTATAGTATTGAACCCACGATATATAAACTTAACCACATATACATTTCGATTTATTTTAATTGTCGTCAGTATTATCATACATTTTGAAAGAGAATGGAACACATAAATAAAATTATTTCGATAATAATAATAAATTTGACTTAAATAATTGTGGAGTAAAAACGAAAACCAAAAATATGGTTTATTTAACAAAATTATGAAAAATGATAATTATTATTATACCCCCGAATACAGTTTCTTTTGAAAGGTTTTTGGCTTATTCATAACTAGTGTTACGTCTAGCTGTTATTACAGCCTGACATTGCCGTGGCATACTTTAAATTAGAGATCTAATCGTTTCTTGAGGGATATCTTCCCATAAGCGGATAAGACTTTGTAGTAGCTCCTCTAAGTTGTTAGATGGTGGATATTGACTTCTAACTCGGCGCCACATTATGTCCCAAAGATGCTCTATTGGGTTCAGGTCTGGAATGCAGGCTGGCCACTCAAGGAGTTGAATATTAACATAATTTTAATATTCATTTACAGTATGTGCCGCATGTTGCCTAGCATTATACTGAACAAGAACGAAGATGTAAGACTGTAAGATGCAAAAGGTACCACGAAATGTTCTAAAATGTCTGTTATGTATCGTTCAGAATGCAGACGTCCACCATCAACAATCAAAAGCTCTGTGCGAGCTGTTAAAGATATTCCACCCCATACCACCACTAAGCCACCTCCATATAAAGTGGTTTCTCGAATGTTACAAGCGGAATATCTTTCAGTTGGCCTTCTGTATACCCTTCGGTGGCGATCAGAACTTACAAGGCAAAACCTTGACTCATCTGTATATAATACTTGCTCCCAATCATGGATTTCCCAAACTACATGCCTTCTTGCAAAAGCCATTCTTTTTCTTCGGTGGTCTACAGACAAATGGGACAAGCAGCTGCTACCCGAGGTTGTAAATTTGAAGCAAGAAGTCTTCTTCTTATGGTATCTTGAGTAAAAATAGTGCCATAAACCTCAGCAAGTAGTATTTGGAGACTTCGTGCAGTAGTGAACCGTTCCCCCAATGTTCGCAGCATTAAAAATCGGTCCTCCATGGCATTAGTAACTTGTGATCTGCTTTGACCAGGTCGTCTAGCGTCATCCTTGTTCTCTATAAACCTCTGCAGAACCCTACCGACCGTTGTATGAGACACTCCTATATCTTCTTTCAAGTTCGTGACTTGTCAGTCCTTCATTGTACAAAGTTACAATTTCAACACATTCATCACGATTTAAATTTTGTGTACTTATATTTTACTTATATTTGTTATTTATCTATTGATAAAAGAAGTGAAAACCAATTTTAGAAGCGAGGTTTATTTATTGGAAAAACATACTACTTATTAAAAGCTGCTATGACTTCGAGATTAAATAAAGAGGATAGCTAAAACCTACAAATGGCTTTACAATAAATATTATTATTATACTTGTAATTGATGAATCTGAAAACACATATTATTTTTCGAAATAAATCAGAATGTATAAGTGGTGCGTTAATTTTGCGGTTAAGTGTATGTATATATATATATATATATATATATATATATATATATATATATATATATATATATATATAGAGGCGCTGGTCAAGGTGTCAAACTTCGGAGCCTCAAGGATATGGATATGAATATGGAAAAAATAAGCCACAGTTCTCCTGTAGTTGGCCCTGGCAAAGTCATCACTGTAAAAATCTGCCTCGAAACCTCCTCGAATAATGGCTCGCCAACCACGTTAAAAATTGTAAGGGCTCCCTACAGTTGTGTCTAATATCAAGACACCAAGCACAAGTGTAGGCTGTGGGAGAAGGCCAAGGCTCGATTTGGGCTGTAGCGCTATTGAATGGATATATATATATATATATATATATATATATATATATATATATATATATATATAATATTAATTATAAGTATTTACAACACTGACTCGCAGCGTCTGAGTAATACTCACATTTTGGTTGATTTTGACTTGTAGTTACAAAAAAGGTTGCCGGCGCCTGAACTTAGAGGGTGGAGAATGTTAGTTTTGCGAAATAATGCGTTTTTTAATAAATTTTTACCAAGGATCTAACTTTTCAAAAAGTATGTCTCATGATTCCTTTGTGTTTCAATATGATGGACATTTTGAATTCTGAGTATTTCCGTATATTGTATTTTTTCCATGTGGACGTCTAAGAACTGCAGTTGGAACACTGCCTCTTGGTGTGGATAATTCCACATGAATAGATATGTATTGATAAGAACCGCCGAGTCGGAATTTTTTATGTTTTAATCTGTCTGGACGAATTAATTGTTTACACATTAAAAATGTTTCGTTTAACTGAATTTCATAGTTAGCATATTACCTGTTTGAACTTGTTTAATTTTATCATCGCACATTCAGATGTTCGAACGTTCTGCTTTACAATAATTGTACAAAAACAGGAAATAGTGACGGATCATGCGTGTTAGGGCGCGGCAAGATGCTCAGCGTTGATAATTATTTTCGCGTTTAAACTCGCTTAATTTCATTCTGAGGAAAGGCAATGATAAGAGGTTTTCGTATACCACAAAAGATTAGGAAAAAATGAAACATTTATATAATGTCTTAGTATATATTTATTATTATATCATTTCAATTAAAATACAAAAATTCAAAATTTCTTGTGCCACATATAGAGTATTTGTTAATATGATTTGAACATAGATGTTTTGTTTTAATTAAATTGGGACCATCGTAAAATTCTAAATTGATAACAATAAATAAATTCATTGGAATCTAAGTATGAACTTAAAATAGAGTATTTTAATTGCTTTTTCAAATATCCTTTTATAAAAATAATATTGTAACTGTCTAAATGTGGAATATGAAACTTTAAAATATTTTGACACACTTAATAAAGACGAAACAAAGCTTGAATATATAAATATACTCAACCTTTCCGGAACTCTATAATACTAATGAGTCTTTTTAGGACTACCAAAAACAAATCACGTATGAAATTTGTCAGTTATTCTATAGCTTTCAGTCCACCTTCGTGGCACTCAACAAAAACCATAAAGATAACATTGATTTTTAAGATCATGACTTTCCGATACCTTGAGTGGATAGCCATCTGTGGACGCGTTTCGAGATTTATCTCTCATCAGCACAGCTTTGCTTCCATGAACAATATTTTGTAAATCACTCACTTAAAATCCCATGTGTTGATTAGGGTTAGATGTTTTTAATTTTGACATTTTGAAAGAGAGACATGAACTTACGCAGGTTAATCTTAAGCAGGTTATTGATATAAATGATTGCTGATGAGAGATAAATCTCGAAACGCGTCCACAGATGGCTATCCACTCAAGGTATCGGAAAGACATGATCTTAAAAATCAATGTTATTTTTATGGTTTTTGTTGAGTGCCACGAAGGTGGACTGAAAGCTATAGAATAACTGACAAATTTCATACGAGATTTGTTTTTGGTAGTCCTAAAAAGACTCATTAGTATTATAGAGTTCCGGAAAGGTTGAGTATATTTATATATTCAAGCTTTGTTCCGTCTTTATTAAGTTTATCTGATTATCTATAATGTTGTATGGTTTTACCAATTCAATATTTTGACACAATTTTAGTGATACATTTCCAGCATTATATTTAAGTCCGCGAAAGTAATTTTCCAACCATGCAGATTGATTCTCATCTGTAGCATTAAGAGATGGGAACAGCGTTGCTGATTTGAATAAGTAGGTTTTTGCATCACCCCATCGAATGATCTGATGGATAGCTCCTTTGGTATAAATTTTCCATTCACATTGAAGCCTTGAACATCAATAATAAATCGTCGATCCATATTAATGAGATGCTTCTTTCCCAGTATTGGCGCCAGTAATTTTTTCAAATTATTAATTCTTCTATGAAAACATACACGATTTGCAGCATACCGCAACCATTCAATACCGTTTCTAGACTCACCGTGAGGTTCAATAAAAGAAATTTCAACAATATCTGTCCCGCCAGAGTTTGTTAAAAATGATACACTTTTCTATCTATGAGTTTAAATTAATTTTCGATCTATTTCCGACAACGAAGTTTATTCAAGGGGTATTGAGTGTATGTATTGAGTGAAATACCTGCGTAGCTTCCAATTCAATTTTTAAATCAATAGTTGATGATTTAATGCTCTCATTTTGTTTAGATACATCGAATATGAAAAGAACGTAATTCTTGAATTGTATCTTAGTTTAGGTAAATTTTCATATTTTGCAGTGATGCATCATCAAATTTGGAGGCTGTTTTAACATGAGTATCCATTCACCATTCTGCAGAACAATTATAACATATCGCGGTTTATCCAGAGCCGTAGATGCTTTTACAGACACGATATCTCTATCAGTATTTTTTAAAGGAGGTAGTTCATGCAATACCCTCCTACGAAACGGAATTAATATAGGTTTATCTTGTTTGCGCCTATCCAAGACATTCAATTGAACTTCATCGTTGAGTCGGAGATGAGGAATTCGCCAGTAAATTTTATTAATATCGAACGTTGTATTTGCATCTACTTTTCAAGAGTTTACGTCATTTCTAGCTCGTAATAGAATTAATTCCTGCATCACATTAATTAATATTTTCGCATAATCCTCGGCAAAACCCAATAAATATTTCAATGGAATTAGAGCATAGAACTTTTTGTTCTGATCAAAGTATGTAACATTTCTAGCATTGTCAGCCCAACCGCAGATATCAAGTATATGCCGATCTCGCTTAGTGTTGGAAAGTAATCTTTTTATTTTGCTTGTACTTCCTACATCTCGATTCTTGTCCACCTCAACTCTATTCAAATCATAACGAATTTCATCAAATAAAAACGCATATGAAATTTTCACACACTCAAAGTTTTGCATAGTTGCAGGCGGAATGAATTCCGGAAATTTAACGGTTCCGCTCACATAAATATAGCTTTCACTCGGACAAATGTACCCTGGTGTTCATGTATCATTATACGAATCTCATCATTGTTTCTATAAATTTAAGCCAGATGTTGATAACTGGATTGTGAAATTCAAATTCACTCTTTGTAATAGTCTCCTCGTGAACTTTGGAAAATATATGAGGCGTTGCGAATACGAAGAACGAACTCAACTAATGGTGTTTTCGACAAAAACGAATTTGAATTTCCTTTATCGATTTCTGATGAAGGGCGAACTCAGCCAAGGCTGATGTCGATTTTGATGTTATTTTGGGCGTATGATGATTTTTAAATCAATAAGCGCTGAACAAAGGTAATTCCTCGGAAAAAAATCAGTCTCGACCTTTTTTTACCCTACCCTCTCCCGTCCTTCCCCTCCCAGCTGGTCAAATTTGTTAGACTCACTCCCCCCTCTAGTCACATTTTGAAATTTAATATGAAAAATGTAATAAGCAAACGAATAAATAAACAAATAGGGAAAAATGTATTTGGAAAATGTACATACACTCTTGTTACAAGATACAAAACAAAATCGAACTGGTCATCTTCCATTTCCTCGTCGGGCATGGGCAAAGGTGATTGATTATTTTGAATAATAGTTTCGAAGTATGTTGAATACGGTAGTGGAACGTATGGTAGGAGATCGCTGACATCTTTAAATTTATTTAAGTTTAGCTGGAGACATAGGCAGAGGAGAATCATAAAACTGCATTAGTTTAATATCTGCTAAATTGAATTTGGATGGATCATAAAAGCTCCCCTTTCTTTTCTAGAGTTTGCCGATTTCACGCTCACATTGTAAGTTTTGGGGATGTAGAACACCTGCTTGTATTCTTTGGAAAACCCGAATGTAACACCATCCTTTGAGCAATTTGACAAGCTGCATCTTTGTTGTGGATGTTTGAAGAAAAGCGTAGTTCAAAACCATATCTTGGGTGACTGGCACTACCGAAAACGATATTTTTTACGAAATTTCTTAATGAAGTAATCCTAATGATATTTGGTGTACACGTTGTCATGCCGAACCTCTTTTTCGATATGACCAAAGTCTCCGTCACATGGAAGATAGGAATTACCAGGCGTCATAAAAATATGTTTGATTTCGTCAAATTTACCTTTATGGATTAAAGGCAAATTTTCCAAAACTAAATTCAGATTTTTATTTTGGCAGAAGCATTTCGCTAAACATTATGACCTTTTTAATAGACTCATCGACAGTTGACAAGTAATGAACAACGCACCAGTATTTACAACAAATTGCAGATGCATATCTTCGACAATATTATTAAGTTGGTACAGTTCATTTTCTTATTTTATAAAATGGTCAACGAATTAGACCACTTCCCAGCTGAAACTTGTGCTAAGCCATCATGAAATAATTTTGATACTCCTGACATTTTATATGTTTTATTATTTGTTGCCACATATCCCTTCCTGCTTCCTGTGCCCAAATTAATTCAATGGGATCTAACTTACAGTGGTATGATGGTAGACGTAAGACCTCCGATGTGTATTCCGAATCATTTCGTCCACTTTGTATGGAACTGGATGAGTATTTATGCAACTTTTTACCATATCCAATAACTTTACTTTTAATAAATCTTCATCTACTTCCTTTCATTTGCTTCGAAGATATGTTGTTATATCATCTTTCTTTCAAGCGTTTGTTGGTGTTTTTTTCATTTTGACGGAATCGTACAGAGCGTTGTCCATCACAATTACGCTATTTTCACTTAAAGATGACAATTTTTTTGCCATCCACTCTTCAAATACCGTGGAATTTATATCCTCGTGGTAATCGTGGTGATCGGAAAGCTCAAGGGAGCTAATTTCTGTCAACTCCAATTGGATTGCAATGCGTGTAATGTGTGCTTCTGTCATATCCCAACATATTGTGGGTTGGTAAAGCATGTTTGCGTACTGGTTGAGTGGCAATCTGAAAATCCCAATCACGGATGCCAACTACATCATCGGGGGCGGAGTTGGTAAACCGGATATCTTGAGTAATCCTTCTCATGTAACTAACGATATAAGTAATGGTTTTCTGCGGTTATCCTATCAAACCAGTTGAAGGTATTGCTGTTGTCCACGCAATTTCCTGGCGGGAGGGAGAATTTCCATTGCACGACCACAAGGCAAAGTAGTGTTGCAAATCCATCTAATATGATTTGGACCATCGTTGGGAGGCTGGCATTGAACGCTTGAATGTCCTGATAGAATTGGCATTCATTTGTCAAGGTCGAGTAACTGTTAAAGTGATGCTTCCGTAGAAGAGAAGTGTACGCAATGCAGGCTACATAATATACGAACGGGAAAAAACAACGGGACGCGCTTCGCAAAGGCGGGACTCATAGCGCATAACTTGGTATAATAAGTGTTGGTTAGGGTTGTCAAACCTTCGCAGTTACTATAAATCCTTCTAGTGTGGGAAACGGGACGCAACTCTGTTCCGGGAGAAGTTTTCAAACAGGCCAAAAACAACGGGTCCTTCTGCACCGCTGTTCCTGAAGTGCTGAGCGACAGAGGTGGTGGTAGTCCTCGTGGTATCTCAGTCCTGGGGGGTGTTGTTGCCACCGCCTGTGCGGATGGGGCGAGACGAAAATCTCATTCAGTATCCGCCTCGATTAGGGTTTCAGGTTACTTGCTTTGTATCGCTTGCATTCGACGCATGCCCGAAGATAATCGGTGATCTTTGCATGCCGGGCCAAAAATATCTAGGATCGATGCGCCGGTGAGTCTTCTCGACACCGCAGTGTCCGGCGTCGGGACCGTCGTGATATAAATTTGAATACTCTTTCAGTATTCAAAGACTTGCTCTCTTCGATGTTCCATGTCTGGTGGTGGAGGTGACAGGCCGAATCTTTCTCTTCCCTCCAGGGTTATTGGTTCTTTCCAGGGTTGTTGGTTGGTTGTCACTTGGTTGTTGCTCCAAGGTTCGTCTGGGCATGTGCCCGTGCTCAGTCCATCCTTAGCGGGTGACTGGTATTTTCCTGTCTCTCTTTTTTGGGTATAAAGGGAAATGGGATCCCGGGTTGGTCTCGGAAGTAGCACGTTTTCCCAGCCAAATCGAGTATGATGAATTCTGCGTCAGATGTCGAGACCAGTAGAAGTCGAGTATCGGTACTCCACTGCCTTTGGACAGTAAATGAACTGTACCCTTAGGTTGCTCCAAAGCCTCCAGCCTCTGTATCCAGAATTTGTTGAGAGGAACTAGGTACAACTAAATCAATATCGTTTTCATCGTTCTGTAACGGGGTTACAATCTGTTCTGGATGAGCATTATTCGAAGTGTTGTAGGCTGGGCCGAATCGCATTCCTCGGCGAGAAGATCGCGTTGTGTTTTCATCCCAATTCGCTATCCACCCGTGATCCAAATGCCAAGCATTTTGGGGTATTGGACGTTATTCTTCATGTAGGGGATTGAATATACATAGGGGATTAAATATACTTTATACCATTCTCCAGGTAAATTCCTACTCTCCTAAATGTTCCTATTCTCCGCCATCTGAGGCGTTGGGTCATCGACGCAACACCAAACAAGATGGTCGAGACGAGCAGGAGCCATCACTTGGATGACTTCGCCATCTTCATCCTCTTCTTCTTCTGGCCTAACAGGTATTTCAGCTGGCTCTTTGAAGAGTTGATAATTGAAGGACAACGCTGCTCCAGATATTATGGGGGTCTCTTTCGTGAGTGCCTGTGGCTGAACAATGCCAGTCACATTGGAAACATCTTCCCGCGGAAGCGGTCGAACAAGAACGACTTGAGCCAATGATCCCTTGTCAGACATCGACTTGAAAGATACAGTATGAACCTTAAAAGTGGAGGTTTGCGCAAGTATATCTCCAATCTTCTCGATGAATGTGAGATTAAAGGCGCTATTACCTGGATAAGATTCGAACCGATCTACGGTTACGCCGTTATTGAACGCGGTATTTCTTGCCTCCGGGCGACGAAAGCCCAGGGGTGTCACGTTATTTCCAAGTACCGAAGGGTAGGGGCCGGGTGGATCGTTAGAGATCGAATGCATTACTGCTTCCGCTAAAACTCCTAAACAGGGCATCTCTTCATACCAGTTGTGGGTTTGAAGGCCGATACTTCCATAAAATCCCTGATTTCTGTGTGGACCCATACGAGTCACTGTGAGTTCGGGGAACTTCGGTTGGAGATTAACTCCAGTTGCAGTGGTGACATTTTCTTTACCTGAAAGGTATTGGAAAATGGGGTCGAGGACCAGGAAGACGACTGGATCAACATGATCCAGCAGGTCTCTCTCGGCATGAGAAAGACGTTGAGAGTTTTTAGACTTGAGTGTTACGGTAAAAAGCCAAACACAGGCAGTGGAAAAATAATCCAGCATTTCTGGCGTTAACCCTTTGACGACGAATTTAAAAAAATAAAATTTCTGTAACTTTAACGATAGAAATCAGCTATATAGCTTGTTTAAAACGTGTAATGTTGATTTCAAATTTTTCCTATGCTGCAAATTTGAAATTTGAGAGCGGGACATATATGTACCAACAGTGTTTTCTAACGGGACATATACGCCCCAACAGTGTTTTATAGAAAATCAACAATATTGTTACAAGGTACATTTTTATACATGAAATGGTGTAAAACAGCTATCGCATAATGGGAGATCGCATGAGGTTCACATCGTTTTCGTACGATGTTCAATTTTATTTTTAGCACAACTAAAGCACCTCCTGCGTGTTTTTCCTTGGACTGGTAAATGATCCCCAACGTTGTATAGATGTCTTGCTGACACCTTGTACGTTTTCTCTTAATTTTTGCACTTTCCCTTCCCTTACCTATTAACTCTTCAGCCAAGTCTACCAAGAATGGTAGAGTCTTCTTCTTTTTGTGATTTATTTCGCTGTACAAAATACATGCATTGACTGCTGATGTCATTAATAATTTGTAAAACACCTTACGCCACCCCTTGGAAGATTTTCTGTCGAAATCATAGACGGTGGTTAAGTGGTCTGACAGATCTACACCACCCATAAACTTATTATAGTCAGCTATAGATTTTGGACAAGAATACGTCACTTTGTCGTCAGTTTTTAACTTTCTATTTACTCCCACTATCTCATTTGAGTGGCAGTTGCTCAAGACAAGTACTTCTTTTGTATCTTGCCAAAAACTCGCCTCTGGCTAATTTCATCTTCATGTTTGGAACATTTTTCCTATTCCTGATACATGAAGAGTATAGACGAAACTAGTCGAAAATACTATAAACACGAGTGGGACAAGCGGTGGTTGTAATAGCACACAGAATAAGGCGTCTATATTTTTTTTAAATTGACTGGGACATATATGTCCCGACAGTGGTCAAAGGGTTAAGGTCTTGGATAACGCAGGGTTGCCAGTTTCTAACTGGCTAAAGGTTTCTCGGGAAACCTCAATTGACGGCGCACAAGAAGGAGCAAATTTTACGTCTAGGGAATCTTCTGTAACAGCGACTCTAACGGAAAACAGGGAGTTCTTTAAAGGATCTCCACTCCTAGTTTCAACGACGGAGGCGTCATGCAATGCCTGAAGACGTGGTAATTGCCTAGGAGAGCCCTGACGTACTTCCTTCTGAGGAGCGTTCGGATTCTTCTTATTCCGGGGTTTCCCCCAATATCCACACTCCTTAACCTGGTAATCTGACCAGGCATGGGTGGCTGAGCCACCAATGGATTGCCATCAGCCATCTTTGAAAGTTTATAAAACTTTGAGAACACAATGAACTAAGGACAACAAGTGAGAACTTCTCACCACAAATAAATTTGGGTATATACTATTGTGTATATACTTTATATATACGCAATATAATTTAATATTATGACTAAATAAATTACCTGCTGATGGTCCAACAGCTTCGACTTCTGCCAGTTTTAAATTTAGATTTGTAATTTCTTCTTTTAAATCGACGTTCGATATCAGTAAGTTAGCAATCCTTATTTTGTCAGATTCCTATTAACTTTGACTCCCACGCACTCCGATCGGAGTTATCGGATGTTGGCTATATATATATATATATATATATATATATATATATATATATATATATATATATATATATAATATATATATATATATATATATATATATATATATATATATATATATATATATATATATATATATATATATATATATATATATATATAATACAACTATAATTAGGGACATCACATCATATACTTGAGCAGAACTTTGATTACTATTTAGTATCACAACATGTAGTGGGTTAGGTTAGTAAGTTAGTAGTTAGGCATATAGTTTAGCATAAGTAGTTAGGCATACATACTTACATAGAGATATTTGGCTAATATTGTTTAACCACGATAACTTCAAAATAGCATCTCTCATAGAAAGACGCCTTGAATATGCTTTGTTCACTTTCCTTCGCGGAATATTGTTTCTTTCGATTATTTGATTAAAATTAAAACAATGACCTTTGTAACATTTTATTTTCTCGCACCGGATAGTGTTTAGCAGCTAATGCTGCTTACAAATAATTAGGCAGACAAAGAATATATGACGGAGAAACAAACGTATAGAGAGGTTATGAGAAAGTGGCGAGAGGGCACCAGTAGTAAAGAAGATTGGTTAAAGACTAAAGGCGAATTAAAGGATTTGGAGACGAAGAAAAAACAGGATTGGGAGAGAAGAGAACGTCAGCGCATACTTGACATCAAAACAGAAGCACAGCTCTGGAAGTATTTAAAAGAAAGAGGAGCGAGGAGAGAACGATTTCCAAACAGCATTCCGATGGAAAAGTGGAAAAGTCACTTTATGGTTTTGTTGGAAGGAGTCGAGCCACAGGAAAGAGTAGGGAATAGAAGAGTAAGGGAGGAACAAGCTTTGGAACATTTAGGCCAAGAAGAAATAAAGATTGATGAAGTGGAAAAGGTTATAGCAGCACTAAAACAAAAAAAAGCGGCAGGCCCTGACGGCGTAGGAAACGAAGCCTGGAAAGCTATCCCGAAAGAGTGTAAGACTAGAATCACCCAAGAATTGAATTTGGTATGGAGGGGAGCAAAGAGTGCACCAAAGAGCTGGAAGGAGGGAATAATTCACCCAATATATAAGAGTGGAGATAGGGAAAATGTAGGAAACTACAGGGGGATTACGCTAGTGAATTCGGCATATAAAATTTTCACCAAAATCTTGGACGAGCGGTTGAGGAGAGAGATAGAGGAGAAGCATCTAGTGCCAGAGGTGCAAGCTGGTTTCAGAGAGGGACGGAGTACGATAGAGCATTTAGTAACCCTGCGCTACATAATTGATCAAGAAATAAGCAGAGGGAGCCTGTTTGCTCTTTTCATTGACCTAAAGGCGGCGTATGATTCGGTAGATCGAGGGAAGCTGGTAGAGTGCTTGGGAAAAAAGGGAATCTCAGAGAGTGTGATAAGGAATGTAAGAGAGTTATATAAGGAAACAGTATGTAAGATTAGAGTGAATGGGTGTGAATCTGAGTATTTCGAAGTAAGAAAGGGTCTGAGGCAGGGATGCCCGTTGAGTCCTACACTTTTTAATCTCTATGTGGCTGACATGGAGAAAGTGTTGACAGATGGCCAAGCTGGAGGCGTGGTTATAGGGAGAAAGAAAGTGTGGAGCTTAGCCTACGCGGACGATATGGTAGTGTTCGCTAATGCAAGTGTTCTAATTGCCGTAGATTTTTTTGTTGGGAAACAAATGATTGTAGAACACATGTACCGGTGACAAAAAAATGTTCGGGTACCGTTCAATATGGTGTTTGGTGTATACCAATTTAGCCAGTTTCTCAGATTCACAAAAAACATCAACTAGCCGACTTTGAATATGGACTCAAATTCTGTCCAGTCTACGTTTTTATAGTCGAGTATTTCCCGTCGGTGTTTGCTGTGGTGGTGTGGCATTCCGAGGGTGATCCTCACTGGGTTGTGGTCCCATTTTAGTTCGTCTAGGGAAATTATGTCAGTGATGTTTGGGAAGTTTTTGGCGATCGCGATGTCGATTGTGGTCGGGGTCATGCCGTTGAGTGGGTGATGGGTACGTCTGTCTGGGTATCATGTCTGTCGCCAGTGAGTAATTGTATAGAGTGCTACCGTTTCTTTTGTTTCGTTTACAATTCCAGGCTGTATGGGTGGCGTTGAAATCTCCAACTGCGAGTACTTTGTGTTCTAAGTCTGTCAAATGGTTGAGGTCTCTTTTGGTCATGTGATTGGTCGGTGTATTATAAATAGACATAATGTGCGTGTTGTCTTTCAGTCTGATTGCTAAGTGTTCTATTGTAATGTTCTTGTTAGTCTGTACCTGTATATATGGAACGTCGTTTCTAATCAGCATCGCCACCTCCGGATTTAATGGTTTTGTCTTTCCGTAAACTGAATATCCTTTTATTTTAACCCAATCCACCCTTTTAATTATTACAACTTTTATTTCAAAGAAACCTTGACACTAAACTTCACATAAAATATAATCTTATAATAATCTATAATCTTCATCTGCAGGCAGTTTTGGAAGGGTATGGTATTTGTCTTCCTTCTCAACCGCACTAAAGCTGTTAAAGGTTTTTGGAGATCCTTTGAATCTTCAAGATTTCCTCGAAGTAAGGTTTTTGGAGGTGTTAGAAGATCCTTTGAAGTTTCTAGGTTTCTTCTACCGGCAACGGAATTTCTCGACAAAGGAATATCAGCTTTAGGCAGTTCTGGAGGATTTATATTTGACATTTTATTCTTAATATTTCACAGTTTGTGCTTTATATTTGAAATTTTCTGTTTTATAAAAACCTCTTTACTTGCAGATGTCCTCCCGCGAAATCTGCAGCCCCTGGCTCAAGAATGTCATCAAGTCGATCTTCTTCCACCAGAAAGCCCAATAGACCAACATGAAAATCTGCGTAAATACACCACTTTACCCCCAACCTACCGCAATCAAAACCTCCAATCTTTTCTAGGCCATGCCCTTTCTCCTATGCGAGTCTTTTGAAAACATGTTCCAGGGCACTTGTGAACAATTTCGGAGAGATTGTGTCTCCCTGTCTTACTCCTAGTTGCACTTTGATGGTGTTGGTCAAGTCTCCTTCGTTAATTCTTACCCGTAGTAGGGCTTTTGTGTATATGTGCTCGATGATTGATATGTATCTAGTCAATTCGTGTATTTTCCTTGGATTTCAGTATGTGCCGAGTTTCGACAATGTCGAAGGCTTTGTGGAAGTCTATGAAGGCCATATGAATGGGTACGCTGTATTCCGTGGTTTATTCAATAAGATTTCGAATCGTTTGTAGATGGTAGGTTGTGCTAAGGTCATTTCGGAATCCGGCTTGTTCTACCGGTTGATACTCAAAATCAAATATAGTTCAAATCAAATCAAAAAACGCTTATTTCACTATGTAGGCTTGTAACACATATATACATATTTACATGTTTATACATATTTACGAACTAAGTGAAATTATGTCAAAATCAAATCATTTCTCTATTTCTTTTATTTTTACTAAATACTCGGCCATATCGTATGGTTCCATATCAATTAATATATTCCGTATATCCTGTTTAAGTTTATTAGAATTCGTTGTACATTTTATTCTCTTCGGTATTGTGTTATATAGTTTTATAGTTTAATATTAATATAAGGAGGTCCCTTTTCGGTCATTGTTAATCTATGTATAGGTATTGTATAGTTATTAGTTCTTGAATTTATATTACCATTCCTATGCTTTTCAAATAGGTTTTTGTATTTGAACGTAAACAGTAGTGTTTCATATACGTATAATACTGTTATTGTTAACATACGTGCTGCTTTAAAATTTCCTCTACATGTTTCTTTACATTTCAAGTTTTCTATTATTCTTAAGGCTTGTTTCTGAACTTGTTAACGTTAACGTGTTAACGTAATGTTAACGTGTTAACATCACTTCCTCCTCCCCAGAACATTATGCAAAATTTTGCATGGCTCTGGAAATTGGCCAAGTAAACTTTAGTTATATAAACTATAGTTGTTAGTCGGTTAGTTATTATCTTCGTAAAGAATTTATAGAAGTGAGGTAATAGACTGATGGGTCTGTATTTCTCTATGTTTGTCATGTGTCCTTTTTTGAATATTAGTATAATTTCTGCCTCTAGCCACTTTTCTGGTGTTCTGTCTTCGTGTAAGCATTTGTTGTAGAGAGGGGTGTAATTGAGTTCAGTAGTGCTTGGTCTCCTAGTTTGGTCATCTCTGCAGTGACCTTGACAATCCCTGGGCACTTAGTATTTTTTAGTTGTCTTAGAGCCTTCTCCAATTCTTCTGCGGTAATGTCGGGTATTTCTTTCGATCACACGTTATTTACATGAGTTCTTGTGCCATGGTCTCTCTTAGTTGTTAGTAGGGTTTGGTATAGAAGTTCTCCACTTCTTCGAGTATAGCTTTCTTGTTGGATAGTATTGTGCCATTTGCTGTTCGTAACTTGATTATGTGGGAAGATAAATACCGTTTAATTTGCTTTGTTGCTCTGTTTAAATTTTTATTTAGGAGAACTGCAACTATGTACTACAAAGTGGCACTTTTAAAAGTCATCCATCGGTTTTGCATCATGAAAAAAGTACCATGTAGATAATGTTTTGAAAGGTAAATGTTTTCTTCAAACTTCATCATTGTCCTGACAAAGAAATATCAAATCAATCCTATTTCCTTTATCAATTAAATAGGATAATATCCTATAAGATAATTTAAAAAATACTTCATCTACTCAGAAATAATTGCTTAAATACTGCGGAAAAGGAATTCAGGAAACAATTATATCTCGAATTAATAATGCTAATTTTTTTAGTGTGATTTTTGAGGAAACTACTGTCTAAATATGTTGTCTCATGTCGAACAAATGTCTGTGAGTTTTCACTATGTGTCTAAAAATGTAATTAGGGAATACTTTATTACATTTGTGGTTGAACTGGATACACATCTAGAAGCAGAGCATGACACAGGCAGTTCAGAACCAAAGCAAAATGGAAAAGTTCTTGGAGAAATTGTTGTGAAATTAATAAATGGTTTAGCCTTAGATATTAAAAATTGTGATGGGATTTTATTAGCAGATAGTTTTAGCGTTATATCTGCTGAAGTAGCTGGGGCAGTTACAGACATTCTATACAGACATTCATCTCAATCTGATTTTATTATAGCTCTTGTAGCAATTATTGGTATATTGAAAACGACTGCGCCGTTGAGTAAATTATTACAGTCGCCACAGATGTGTTTAAGCAAGGCGTTTCAAATGATAGATGATACATATATTAGAGGATAAGAGAAAAAACTGTGAAAACACATTTGCTCTTATATACTCAAACGCAAACGCTTTAGCTTCCAAAATTGATGCTGAAATACGTTTGCCTCGTCTTATGAGAGACAACGAAATAGAGAAAATTATACAGCCGATAACCCAGAAGACAATTATAGAAAATCTTTGTATATTCCACTTGTAGAACATAAAATTATTGATATAAAATCACTTTTTTCTCAACAATCATTGGAATGTTATTAGCTAAATAACCTCATATCCAATGTATTTACAAACAAAGAAAATACTGCAGATTTATTATTGCAAAAGATATTACTCAAAACATATCATTCACTTTTGGGGTATAAACAATTTCAGATTGAGCTAATGTTGCAGGGAGAATGAGAGTTTTGGTCTTAAAATCAGTTTCCGGCAAGACATATTTCTTAATGTCCAGTGTTGTAATAGATGTTATGGTAACCACACTTGTCTTTCTGTCACTGGGTGATGCCACATATTTAAATGAGAATTGCAGTTTTTTTTCCATATAAACAAGAATTGTCGTTTTATAATGTGTAATAATTTTTTTAAGTAAACGAGAATATGTTTCTCTGTAAACAAAGTATATATTTTTTATTACATTTATTTTATTACTATTTACACTATTACCGGTAAACAAAGAAACGACAATTTACGTTCACAATTCACTTCTCTATTTACAGTTTCAAATCTATTTTACTTTTAACTTCTTCTTAACTGGACTTCACTTTACTTTTTCTAGTTTTATATTTTTCACGTAATAAACACATATTATTTTTCGTCGCCATGGAGATCGAAAAGGATCCATGGAGATTCCAAAGCTATCTATTAAGGAAATTATACTTTCCTTACATATATATATATATATATATATATATATATATATATATATATATATATATATATATATATACATATACATATATATATATATATATATATATATATATATATATATATATATATATATATATATATATATATATATATATATATATATATATATATATATTTAGTTAATTATGTGGACGAATTACATAGATTAGAGTTAATTAACATTAATTAGTAATTGCATATATTGCATATTTGGGCATGCTTATTGACTATTTAAAAAAATCGCTGTTGCAGTCGTATGCTGCACGGCATCTCATGGTATTAACTTGTATGATTTTAGTCATTTTTTCTTTGCCATCTAGCTCGCTTCGCGTCCGATAAACCTTTTTTAATTCCTGGCACATTCCGAATCAGCCCATAATGACTTTTTTTTTAAAGGTTGGGCAAAACATTTAATTTTTGAAATCATTTGCTTTATGGTCTTCTTTGCCACATTTTAAACACAGTTTCTGTCTGTCTGGTCCGTCGCATATAGTACCATGGTGCCCTACATGCCAACATATGTAGCATCTCATCAGTTGGATCCTTTCTCTCAACCTGCAATGTACCCATCCTACCTTTAATTTTACTTTCTCTATAAGTTCCTTTGCTTGTTTCTGGGGAAGTGATACTGTCGCCACCTGGGTCTCTCCATCCGCGGGTCTTATGTTTTTTATTTCTATTTTCTCTTTTCTTGTCTCAATTGCGTCTTGAAGTGCCACCATTATTTCTTCGCTCGTCGTAAACGAGTCAAGATCTCTAATATTAAGGATAGTGTTTTGGATTGTAGCACGGATTTTTATGTCCGGCCGTTTTTGTTCGATGACCTGTTTGAGACTTTCAGCCTCGCTCTTTTTTACATCCAGAAGCAATTCGTCGTTTCTAGTTTTGCGGACCGCTTCGATGCTAGCCCTTGCAGCTTCAGGATTAACTGTGTCTTTAACCATTTTGAAAGGTCAGCGTATGTTTTTCCGTTTTCCTTAATGAGGCTGCATCTGTGTGCCTTTTACCCCGTTTTTCTTCTTTTTCTTTTTTATTTTCACTATTTGTGACTTCTGTCTATTTCTCAGCATTTTCATTTAATGCATCTTTGATCAATCTGTCTTGACAAATGCAAATTCTATTTGATTTTTAATTGTTGACCATTCTGACACCATGGATTTAACGAAGGCGAGTTTAGTCCTGCCTTGTAGTCTCATTTGGTTTTTGAGCTTCTAGAGGCTATCGTGCATCTTTTCTGAGTTAAGGGCGCCATCCGACTTTTCTGTTGTTACTAAATTATATACGTATCGTGTCGTGCTGTTGATGTTGCCCGGTTTTGTGGGTTCATCGATTGAGTGCTTCAGGTATATAAGGTCTTTTTTTCTTGGGCTCCTACGAGTATGTCTGACAGAGCGTTGTCGATACACCTGAGTCATGATGCATGTCATCCGACACGAACCATGCTAGATCCCAATTGTGGGGGGCTAGTAGCATATTTCCGAATCCTTCCTTTACTTTTCTGAAGGCTGTCGAGGGCCAGTCTTTTGAGGCTACTTGTTAGAAATTTTCATACGTATTTCCCATATCTATCTCCTCACATAATTTCCTCACGTCTCTTTCCTCGTTCGTTTCTAGGCTACTTTTCCCAGTTTGTGTACTGATTTCCATACTAGGTTTTCTTTCTCCATTTTCGCCTCCCTTGTTTGCACTTTGACGTCGAATGTTAGCTTCTGGATGTGCTCAAAGCGGTGTTGCTACAACCAGCTAGCGACCGAATCGCGCGAGAAAACGTTCGCTGACTTCTTAACTCTTGCTGCTATCTCCCTTATTTCCCTTTTCGTACTTGGACTAGCCGCGATGGCTTTTTCAAGGTCATCCACCTGTTTGGTAAGAGCCCCGATGGTCTCCACGATAGTGAAGACAATCGGGCACTCCGTCCTCTTGTAAGGCTCAATATTGTCATCCGTGGAAAGTCTATCCGCCACTTTGCGTTTTTTTTTTTGTAGCCTCTCCATTGGATTGGCTCCTCATATGTCCTAATTTGTTTCTTGATATATCCCATGCCACCCGCTCTTACCAGATTTGGTAATAAAAGAGTTCATTTTACATCCCCTGCCACATGGTATTCTGGATGGAATCAATATTTTCGAGAAATGTTAAAAATAATTTTGCTGGTAGCTGGTTTTGAAACCGGTACACGCGAACCCGTAGTCGTACGTTGCACTGACTGCGCCACTAAAGTTTTATTTGAACAATGCAGAACACTAGCAGAAATATGTAGCTCAATTTACTGTTTTTCTTATCTTCTCTTTTTTTCTTTTCTACCTGATGTTCTTATCGCCTCATAGTGACAAAATTTGCACAGTCACTACCTTTTATAGTTTAATTAGTTTAGTCTGTGTTTAAAAAACTCAACAAAGTGAATACTAGAAGGTTTGCAGTTTATAACACACGCAATGAGCATGCACGGTTTTTTTTAACTGAATGTCAGTCATTTAATAAAAAATTCCGAAATAAAAAATAAGTAAAAAAAGTAAATTCAAACTAAAGATAATTCCAAAACAAAGTCAAACTAAAATCCAATTCGAAAAACTATTATATGTAGCAGCATATAAGAGGCAAAACCTCGAAAAAAACTGCACTCAAACAGATTTTCAAACTTGCACGGAGCACTTAAGAACACGTCCGCTCGCCTCAACGAGACTGACAAGACTGGAGAGACAAGACTAGACTGACAAGACTAGACAGACAAGACTTTTTTTCTGTAGGGGGCGTAGCAAGCACTTTCGTTAACTTGAGCAAGTGGCCCCCCCTGGAAATACCCACACATCTCTGGACCGCTCTTCGCATAACTTCGAGGTGGCGGTGTATCACACTTTGTGTGGTGTATCATATTTTACCCTTGCATTCCCTTCCATTAGCCATGATTAGAGGTTCAGGGTTTCAGCATGTTTACCAGTTCTTTTTCGTTCCTTCTCATCGTTTCCTTTTTTGGACATTATACTTACAATCAAGTTATTAATCTCGTGCCATTTTTTATCAGAGACAAGCATGTAGTCCATCATCGTTCTATTGTCGAGACTATTTTCAAGAAATTGTCTCTCTACATACCACCTTTCGCAGGTGAATATGGTGTGAGCAACTCCATCTTCTTCCCCACAATATTCGCAAAGGTTGTCACTAGCTTTTCCTATCCTGTGCAGGTAATCCTTAAAGCACCCGTGACCGCTAAGTACCTCGGTGAGATAATAATTAACCTCTCCATATTTCCTCCTTGCCCAGCGTTTTACATCGTTGATAAGGTTTCTTGTCCAATGGCCTTTGCTACCTGACACCCAATCTCGTTGCCATTCCACAAAAATTTTGGCGGTGGCATCTATTTTTTCCTCGCTCCTAGTTACTTTGTTTTCATTACATCGTGAGTTGCATATTTCGAGTCTAGTTCGCACTGTGATGTTAATAGGAGGTATGCCAGCGATAACCAAGGCAGCCTACCTTGAAACTGTCCTATACGCGCTACATATTCTCAATGCTAGCCTTCGTTATACTGATACCATCTTGTTATTTAGTGTTTTCACTCTGATTTTGTTTGCCCAGACCGGAGCTGCATAAAGCATAGCGGATTGCGAGACAGAGCACAATAGCCTCCTTTTGCTTCTTCTAGGACCACCCACATTTGGCATGAGCCTCTCTAAAGCAGCAGCCGTTTTGAGAGCCTTGTCAGCAGCCTTCGTGATATGTTGCTCGAATGAGAGGCTTTTGTCGATTACAACTCCCAAGTATTTTACAGAATCTTTCGGTATTGTTTTGGCGTCTCTTAATTGGAAGATGATAGGGTGTAAGTGCCTCTTTGTAGTGAGGAGAACTGCCTCGGTTTTCTGGGGTGCCAGTTGCAGCTGTCGTCTCTTTTCCATCCATTCGTCCACTAACTCCATTGCAATGTTCGCTGAAACGTCGAGAAAACGGTTCTTTTCAGAACCAACCCTCAACATCAACGCGGAATATATATATATATATATATATATATATATATATATATATATATATATATATATATATTGTTAGAGAAATTAACAAATAAAAAGATTGACTGTATGTTTTTAGGGATTCAGAACAAAGATGGTATTAATAAAATTAGTCTATAGCGATATTTCATAACAAAACAAAACTAAGCTTTTAATTAAATAATTGTAAATAAGGATCATGCTAATACAAAGGTTGAGAATCATTATAAGAATTGGGAATGAGTTGTAAATTGAGAGAATAATAATTGAACAGTATAATTGAACATTAAAGAATAATTGAACAGTATTAATTGAGAATAATGAGAGTAAGTCTTTGCTCAAATGTGTGACCGGTGGATCCTATTAATCACACCGGTCTTTCCGACACATGGACGCGTGAAGAAGTCTAGCGACGGGTCGTAAAGCCGCCGCCATTGCGTCGGGTTGCAGGGCCGATGCCATTCTTCTCGCGACCACGTGTAGTGAGAATACCGATCTCCGGTCACGAGTCATACAAGATCTCGTGATCCAAAGAGAAGGGCCGAATGAATTACAATATATTGAGGTTTACGGCGGGTTGTATGTAGGGCCGCCGCCCTGAGACCTAATTATCAAAGACTGACTACATGAGTGAATGAATAACGAGCTGAACAGGAGCGCTTGAACTTGAGTTGTTAACAATAAGATGGTTGAACCAAAAGCGCGAGTACGGATCTTCCGCAGACTCGGATTGAGATGGACATGCGCGCTGGGGGCAGTTTTAACTGGAGCGGTTGAGAGGCTTGAAATATAGATGCCGCTATTCTTTTTCCAACATTCTCTCTCCAAAGGTTGCTGATGAGTAGAATCCTCCTGAGCTGGTTGAGGGGACGGCAGAGGTGCGAGTTTGACGAGTGGTCTGGTGAGTATTGTAGTAGCGGTCTTGAGAGTAGCTACCCTGGCGATTCCGTCCTTGCCCGGATGAAGTTTGTAGGATCCGGGCTAGTGGCCACTTGCATGACGGTAGCCGCTCATCGGTTACGAGAACTAGTGTACCAACCTTGAGTTGATTTGATGCGTGATGCCACTTTGAGATGGACTGCTGTCGTTGTAAATAATGGGCAGACCATTGGGACCAGAAGCTTTGTACGTGGTGTTGAATGAGCTTCCAGTGGGAGAGCTGAGAAGATGATAGGTCCAACAATGAGGGTTCGGGCAATGTCGTGAGTGCGCTTTCAATGAGAAAGTGACCTGGTGTGAGAGCAGAGACATCTTGAGGGTCGTCAGAGAGAGGTTCGATGGGTCGTGAGTTGAGAATAGCTTCAATCTGAGAAAGAAAAGTGTTAAGTTCCTCAAATGTGAGCAGAGAGTTACCAACAGTTTTGTTGAGATGGAATTTCGTCGACTTGACTACTGCTTTCCATTTGCCGCCCATGTGTGGAGCCGCTGGAGGGTTGAATTTCCATTGGCTGTTGTCTCGTGACGGACAAGGTCTCGAACGGAGGCGATGATCTGATGTTCTTTGGAATACAGGGTGAACATGCGCGGGAGAGCAGAGTCGGCACCGATGAAGTTGGTGCCACAATCTGAGTAGAGTGTATGTGCTATTCGTCTTCGAGCTGTGAAACGCCTGTAGGCGGCGATGAATCCGTCAGTTGAGTAGTCTCGAGATGTACTGCTGAGGTTGAGAAACATACGAAGACGCAGATCCATCCCTTGTACGTCTTTGAGCCCCTACCTTTCCATGTTTTTAGTGTGATCGGTCCAGCATAGTCTGCACCAGTGTGTAGAAACGGCCGTCAGGGTGTAACTCGAGAGTGAGGTAGTTGGCCCATCAATTGATGAGCACGGATCCCCCTCTGCCGGGCACACACTACACACCGTAAGATGTGGGATTTAACAGGAGCTCTTCCACCTAAAATCCAACAACATTGACGAAGGTAGGCCAGGGTGAGCTGAGTTCCTCCATGAAGGGTACTGCGATGAGCGTGGTCCATTGACCATACTACTAATTAGTAGTAGCGATAATCTTGCCTGACGTGGAAGGATGGCTGGATGTTTTTCTTCGTCGTTAAGAGCTGACTGATTGAGACGGCCTCCAACACGTATGATGCCATTTTCATCAATGAACGCAGTCAGCCGTGTGAAGGGATGCCTGCGAGGTAACGTTGAGCTAGAGTTGAGCTGCTTGAATTCCATGGGAAAGTACGCGGCTTGAGTGGCCTTTATCCAGAAGTGTTTTGCCCAACGCATGTCGTCGGATGGTATGACACAGACTGGTGAGTTAAGTTTCTTACGCAATTTCTGAGCGAATCTAAAACAAAGTGCGGTTAAGCGAAACAGTTTATGGAGTGAGGATACCTGGTGTATGAGGTTCCAGTGAGGATTAACGTGTGGTGCAGCTGCGGTCAGTGAGATTCCTGGTCGAACCTCGTTCGCACTATCTTCTTCTGACATCGGAGGTTGGGGTGGCCATGAGTCCGTCGATTGAGTTAACCATGGTGGTCCCGTCCACCATAGGGTGTGATCCTTGAGTTGTGCCGTCGTTACACCTCTAGAGGCGCAGTCCGCTGGATTACTAATACCTGGAACATGTCGCCATTGAGAGCCTGGAATGAGTTCTTGAATTTGAGAAACCCTGTTTCGGACATAGTCTTTCCAGCGCGACGGGTGAGACCTGATCCACATGAGTGTAACTTGAGAATCCGTCCACAAGTGAGTTGCTGTGATGTCCCTCTTTAACGTGGCTTGGACATACTTCATGAGTTTGGAGAGAAGCACCGCTGCTGTGAGTTCTAACCTCGGGATTGTTAGTCGTTTGAGCGGTGCAACCTTAGTCTTGGAGCACGAGAGTGTTGATCGAGTTCCAGTGGACGGTGAGCTTGCGGTGATGTAAATAACCGCAGACATCGCGGATTGAGAAGCATCAGAGAAGCCGTGGAAGGTTGAGGATGAGATGTCTGCTGAGTCGAAGAAGCCTGATGAACCAATCCAGTCTTCCGTCGTTGGTTGCCTGGTGAGCTGGCCGGTGAGATGCACGCGGTTTCTACTCTCTCCAGGGCTCGGCCGCGTACAGTGAGAAAAGTCTCCATCTGTGTATACGTCGGATACTCCTGGGACGATCCTAAGGAGGTCTCCCACGCCTCTCTCGTTGAGCGGTCTAGGTTCCTTGAGATATGGTGAACCAGAATATACTCCCACATATTCTCATCCACTCCCAAAGAGCGCAGAGCCGTGATTGCCTCGGAGACGGTGTTAAGTAGACCGTTAAGAGCTGCGGCATTCTTTGAGGTGAGAGGATTGATACTAAAGATGGCATCCAGATGAGATTGAATATGCAGCCGTTTGTTTTCGTATCTGGAGGAGAGCAGATTCCAGGACGGGTCGAGTGAAGCCCCGGTGAGAGGGAGACTTGAAATGAGTTGAGCTGGGGAACCTTCTAGGCATCCACGCAGATAGTGGAGTCGCTCCACGTCTGAAAGTGATGAAGTCTTCAACACCAGACTGCAGAAGAGGTCGGAGAAGGACGGCCACTGGGAGTAGTCGCCGCTGAACTTGGGCAACTTGATGTTCGAAGGCGAGATGGTGCCTGAGTCTCCTCCGGATGTATGGTCGTCCTCCGGTTCTGCCCTTGAGTGATCTCACTCTTGAGTTTCGCTGCCGCACGTCGAAAGGCCGAGTAGTCAAGCCATGAGCTGAGCTGGCCATTGCGCCTCGAAATAGGCATGTTCATCCATGAAAATCTTATACAAATTGCCGACGTGCGAGACGAGATCTTCAAGCTCCTCCATGGAATAGTTTCGGGCGTCGGCAGGGAGGTTCATCGCGGCCTCCTCCATAAAAGCGCTTCGGACCATCTGAGAACGGACCTTGAGGGTGAGTTCCGTTGATAGGGGACCCGGTGAGGCAGTGCGAGAAGACGTCCTCACCGGATCCTCTTGCAGAGACAGTTTCTCAGATAATTGAGCTTTGGGGTTCCTCGACTCGGCCATGTTAAAGCAGTTGAGTTAGCAAGCGTTGAGCAGTAGACAGATGAGCGGCAGACAGATGAGTAGCGGGAGATGAGCAGCAGGCGATGAGCAGCAGATGAGCAGCAGACAGATGAGCAGCAGGCAGATGAGAGTTCAATTATTGAAGATGAGTGAATGAAATAATGATAACTAAAATTAAAACAAGTTCAAGTTAAAGTCTTATACAAACAGTTGTTGAAAATACGTGACGTCAGAACGCGACACGCGGAGAACGTCACACGCGGCGCACGTCGCACAGAGCACACACCACGCACGTCACAGAAGTGGGGAACATTGTACATGACGTCAGGCGCACACAGGTGGGGCGAGAACGGGCACAGCCTGCGCGCGCGTGACATCACAAATGCCGTAAGGCGTAGAAGGGAGTCAAAAACGCACACTGGTTTCCGGCCACGTGTTGAAATAAAACTTGAACAATGAGTCACAAAAAAAGAGTCCGCAAAGTTTTAGCAATGACTAAAACTCACTATAAATCTATTGTTCTGTATGCGTCTAACGGTTGACCCGTACGGACGCATATATCTCTTGAGAATAGCGAATGGTAGTTCGCCGAAACGTCGAGAATTCGGTTCTTTTCAGAGCCAACCCTCAGCATCAACGCGGAATGTCCGAGAAAACAATACAACTAAGGTATCTATCCGCGAAAACCTCAAATACAACATATATATATATATATATATATATATATATATATATATATATATATATATATAATATTATTTCGTCTACCAAAACACAAAGCATTAAAATACAGAATACATAATCGATGTACCGTATCACAATTTCGATAATTATACTAGTAATTATTTCT
This sequence comes from Phosphuga atrata, assembly GCA_944588485.1. Lineage (NCBI taxonomy): Eukaryota > Metazoa > Arthropoda > Insecta > Coleoptera > Silphidae > Phosphuga > Phosphuga atrata. Next base: position 11,407,896 of record OX155906.1, read on the forward strand.
AGATTGTAATCGTGTACTATAAATAATAATATACTAATAATGGTATACTTTTGTTTACGACGTGAACACAAACGTTCTCTCACTTTACGAAGAACTAAGCTAACCCAAATGCATCAAAGGGTACAGGAAAACCTTTGCAAAAATTGCACTCTATGTACTCTAAACGTATTAAGTCTCCTAAATTACACAAATTTTATTTACGTTTTCGACAACGATCGGTTCATCGATGGAAATGTTTTATTTCCAAATCAAAGTAAGTAAACTAGGAGAAAGGAGATAGAACGAGATTATAATACGATATCGTATAAAGTTTAAAATTAGACAGATAAGACTAGACAGAGAAGATTAGATAGACGAGACTGCACAGACAAAAATAAATACACAAGACTAGAGAGACAAGAATAGACAGATTATCCAAACTAGACAAGAGTGGCAAGACTAAACATACCAGACTAAACAAGTCTTGACAGACAACACTATACAGAGAAGACTAGACAGACAAGATTAGGCAGACAAGACTAGACAGACAAGCCTAGACAGACAAGACTATCAAACAAGACTAGTCATTGAAGACTAGACAGGCAATACTAGACAGACAAAATTGGACAGACAAGACTAGACAGACAAGGCTAGAGAGACGAATAGACAGACAAGACTAGATAGACAAGACTAGACAGACAAGACTAGACAGACAAGAGTAGACAGACAAGACTAGACAGACAAGAGTAGACAGACAAGACTAGACAGACAAGACTAGACAGACAAGACTAGACAGACAAGACTAGACAGACAAGACTAGACAGACAAGACTAGACAGACAAGACTAGACAGACAAGACTAGACAGACAAGACTAGACAGAAAAGACTAGACAGACAAGACTAGACAGACAAGACTAGACAGATAAGACTAGACAGACAAGACTAGACAGACAAGACTAGACAGACAAGACTAGACAGACAAGACTAGACAGACAAGACTAGACAGATAGGACTAGACAGACAAGACTAGACAGACAAGACTAGACAGACAAGACTAGACAGACAAGACTAGACAGACAAGACTAGACAGACAAGACTAGACAGACAAGACTAGACAGACAAGACTAGAGAGAGACGACTAGGCAGACAACACTAGACAGACAAAACTACACCAGATAGACAGAACCAAACAAACATAATTAGATAGATTAGAGTATTGACTTTCTTGTTGTATTTTAAGGTAACTACATGACTTTGGACCTGAATTTCCATAAAGCAGTTTTAGTTCCAGCTAAACAGGACTTACTCTTGATAAATTGTGGATCAGTAGAGGGAGTGAAAATGTTCCTGCAACAAATTTACAGAACATTTTCTTGGAACAAGGACGCATTGTATTTCATTGTGAACGTAAATCCGGAAGATGTTATAGAACTATTCAAAATTTTATGGAATTTTTACTGCGTAAAGTCTTTGGTACTCACCGAAACATTAGGTTTATACAGCTTCTCTCCGATTAGTCAAAAGGGAAATAAACCTACATTTTTGGGACATTGCACGGACTTTCAGCTCCCAAAATTTGACGACGATGTGTTTAATTTCAACCATTTTGAGATTCGCGTTGCTGCTTTGTCAAATCCACCTTATGTTATCAACGAGACGGATTCGGATAATCCCGGCTACGAAGTGATGTTGTTGAGGGAAGTAGCTCGTAGGATTAATATCGTTTATAAATATATCGAAACCAACGAAACGGGCCACGGCGCATTAATTGACGGCAAACTCACAAGTTTGTATGGTATGTTGGAGAATCGGGAGATTGATATGGTTGCAGGCGCTCCGAAAGCCGAAGGATATTTAGTGGAGCTTTTCGACGGCTCGCATTATTACACCGAGCAACATAAGGCTGTTTTCACGCCGGCACCGAAAAACATGAACCCTACAAAAAAGGTTTTATACATTTTCAATGAAACTATTTGGGGTGTAATTGTCTTGAGCCTAGTTGCAATTCTGTTTCCTCTAACTATCTACAACAAACTATTCAAGAAACGGTACTATATCATCGATAATATTTTAATGATGTTTACACTCTGCTTTACTTCACACAGATTTAAGGCAAAACACGTTTTTCCTAAAATGATCCTGTTTATTTGGACAGTAGCTTCCTTCCTCCTAACAACAATTTTCAACAACATATATATGACGTTCTTGGCGATTCCAAGCTTGGAGAATCCAATAACGACCCTTGATGGGCTGGTGAATTCGCAGCTAATAGTAGGTGGTTACCCAAGCATCAGAGTAGCATTCAGCGAACAAAATTCAACTTACCAACATATTTACGATAATTGGGTGAATTGCACGATAAAAGGAGCCGAGTGCATCGATGCTGTAGTTGCCGGAAAACTAGCTTTAGTTAAAAATACAAGATCAGTACGATACCGGTTAGGCATATACGGTTACAGCAAAGTCTATTTCACAGCGAACCTCGTTTTAAACTACATGTGGCTGCTTTTCGAGAAGGGCTTGCCGGTCTGCAAGAGGTTCAATGAGCTGATTTTGAGAATGCACGAGAACGGGTTATTGGGGCTGTGGGAAGAACAGGCGATGAGTTTCAACAAGGGCGAAGTGACAACAAAGGAAACTTCCTGGAAGAAATTGCAGATTGGATTCTTGGTGTTGATTAGCGGGCACATCTTCGCCACGCTCGTTTTTCTCTCCGAAGTTTTCAAACAGAAGAAGAAAATGCGAGAACCAATATTTTAAAATATAGGAACATTGACTAGACTAGACTAATAAGACTGGATATTCGAGGAAGGCCAGACGGAGAAAATTAGACCAACAAGGCTCAATACTTTAATTTAATGATTAGATAGACATGAGTAGACAGACATGACAAACTATTCAAGACTACACAGATTGTACAAATAGAGCTACGTGGACAGTCCTGGGAATCAGTCTCCTGCGTAATTGATGTATTAGGTTAGATTTATTTAATGTATGACGTATATAAATCACGTGGTAGTAATTATATACGGTGTTTGCACCAAACTATTGTTCTAGTACAGCTGCCGATAGTTCTTAGTTGTTTAGCATCACACGGGGTGCGCGTGCATTTTACTACGAATTCGCCATTAGAATAGATAATGTTGCTATTGTTTTTTAATTAAATACTTCTGGTTGAAACAATAAATAGTTAATTAATATCCATGGAATTTTTTATCTATGGAATGGAATATATACATGTAATTAATAAATAAAGCAAAATTTAGAAATAGTTGGTAAATAAAGATTTATGTTTTAATTTACAAATTGAATTGGATAAAATATTGATCCTCGCAAAATGTTTAAAGAAAAATTAATTATATAGATCAGACAAGACTAGACAGATTTTAATGTCCACACCTTCTTTATATATCTACTCTTATGCTTTTAGTTTTGTTGTCCGTCGGGTTTAGTCTAACTGATCTTGCCTGTCAACCATTTTCTGTTAATCTTGTCTGTCTAGCCCCATTTACTTATTTTCATTTATCAACTCTGTCGTCTTATACCTCTTGTTTTTACTCTCTAATCTTGTCTATCTAGTCTGATCTGTCTAGTTTTCTAGATCTAGTCTAGTCTGCCGAGTCTCATCTGTTTAGTCTTCTCTTTTTAGGTAGATGTGGTTTTCTACTGTTTCCAATTGTAAATATTTTCGGTTTTTTTAATTTTATGCGAAAAATATGAGGGTGATCAAATTTCATCTGATAAATCTTCCATTCTCATTCAATAAGCGTCTCCAACTATATATAATTATCCTTGCATTTCAAAACAGCGCAAAGTTCCCATCATCAACGCGATTAATACAATTGTTGCGCAAAGTACAATACTCGTTTCTTATAGATTCTCTTTTAGATTTCGTTTTCTTTTGTAAGGAAAACATCTTTTAATGCGAAAAATCCACCTAGTTCTCTGTTCAAATCAATTAAATCTTTTAGAGAGATCTATTTGAAGTTCAAGATTCAGTTAAGTTAAACGCTTGATGAATATCGCCTGGTAAATACTTGTTATACAAAAACAGAAAATTGTCCAAATTATTAACATGTAACGTAACATTTTGTGGCTGTATGTCGACTGAGGAAAATCTTTTCACATCTATAAAGATTTTTCATTTTTCTATTTAGCTATAGAAACTTTTTAGGCATTTTGGCTTCTTTTTGATCGATAGCCTTGACACTTAATTTTTTCTAAATTAATAATTATATTACAAATCAAGACAATCAACGTCAGTTGAGTAAATTATTGGTTATGATTTTTTTTGTGGGAGTTTCAATAACACAATGTTGCTAATGCTAAACAGTTGCTAATCGACCTTTTCATAGTTTTTGCCATATTGAACTTTTTGACATATAACCTTATTATTTGTCCGAAACTTTCTTATTCCCGCTTTTCAAACTTGGCGGATGCGCATGCGCTTAAGAGTCAACTTCAATAGATAACAGCTCAGCGGCCGAGTCAAATAAAAACAAGGAGGATGATGGCGAGTGAGGTCTTGTCTGTCTAGTCTTGTCTGTCAAGTCTTGTCAGTCTAGTCTTGTCTGTCTAGTCTTGTCTGTCTAGTCTTGTCTGTCTAGTCTGTCTAGTCTTGTCTGTCTAGTCTTGTCTCTCTAGTCTTGTCTGTCTAGTCTTGTCTGTCTAGTCTTGTCTGTCTAGTTTTGTCTGTCTAGTCTTGTCTGTCTAGTCTTGTCTGTCTAGTCAAATTCAAATTAAATTTATTTCTCTAGTTTAGCCATACATCTATAAAATATACATTGTTATAAAATATACGCTAGAAGAAATATGTCAACAAAAGTAAATGGGAGTACATTTTAACTTAACATAACTTAACAAAATTTATCCTGTATAAAATTCTTCAATTGTATAAGGTTCAATATCATTTATATGTTTAAAGATTTGATGCTTATATATCTTGATGTTCTTGAGTGTTTTAAGATGTCGAGGCAGATGATTGTATAATTTTATACAATTATAGTACGATCCTTGTTCTATTAGTGATAGCTTATGCATTGGCAGTATGTAGTCTACTTTTTTTCTTCGTGTAAGTGTATTTTTGTTTTCATAACTGTCAAAGTATTCTTTATGTTTGATTATAAAAACGAGTGCTTCATATATATAGGCTCTTGCTAGGGTTAATATGTTGTGTTTTTTAAAAGTCCCTCTACATGATTCCTTGTATTTAAGTTTAAAAATTATACGAATTGCCTGCTTTTGTAATCTAAAAATATCGGTGTTGTTTCTTCCATTTCCCCATAAAATTATGCCAAACCGTAGATGAGAGTAGAAATTTGCATAGTAAACCATTTTTAGAACATCTATGCTTACATGTTTTTGCAGGATACGCAGGGCATATGTAGTTCTATTCAATTTTAGAGCATCCCAGCATAAATACATATCTAAATCTATGCCTAGGAGTTTTGCGTTTCCACTAACATCTATCATGTTTTCGTCTATGACGACTTGGCTTGGATAATTTTTTGTTGGCCTTTTTGTTCTGAAGATCATTAAATTTGTTTTTTTTCGCATTGATCGATAATTTGTTCGTGTGGAACCAAGTCCTTACTAATCTAAAAGCAGCATTAGCACGTATAATGACTTCTTCCGTATTATTCCCAGTTACTAACAATGTAGTGTCATATGCAAAATTTATTATTCGAGTTGTATGTTTTATTGCCTTCGAGAGGTCATTTAAATAAATTGAAAATAAAATCGGCCCAAGTATGCTACCTTGCGGTATACACACTGTTATGGTAGATGAATTAGACTTCACGGTGCCATATTCTCTGCTACATAGTTTTGTTTGCTGAGTTCTATGTGATAGATAAGATCTAAATAATTTGAGAGCAACTCCTCTTATGCCATGCTTCTCCAGCTTTTGAAGAAGTATGTTGTGATCGACTGTATCTTACGCCTTTGAAAGGTCAATAAATATACCACATGGAATTTCTTGGGCATCCAGGCTTTTTAAAACATTTTCTATGAAACAGAAGCAAAACACTTTTCTGTCTCCTTTTTTAAAAATTGGCGTAATAACTGAATGCTATCTATCCGGGAAGATCCCAAATTCGAGTGTTTTATTTATAATAAATAATAAAGGTTCAGCAATTTCTGCGTAAACCTCCATTATCAGATTGAGTGATAAATCATCATCTCCATGACTTTTTTTGTTTTTAAAATTCATTATCACATTGAATATTTCTTCAGTCGATACGGGTTCCACATAAAAAGAATTGTGATTCGTGTTTATATTGTCTCTATAACTGATGTTTGGTATTTTTTTTGTTAATTCAATTGGATTATTTAAATAGAACTCATTAAAATGATTTGCCTTTTCCAGTATATTACCCTTTTCGATGGGATGCATCGTATCGTTTTGTTTATATTTTAAATTAATTATTTGGTTAACAACATTCCAGGTTGTAGCCATTTTGTTTTGTGATTTCTTTATCTGTTTTTCTAAATGGTTTCTTTTTATCTTTTTGAGTAGTAAGTCATAATTCCTACGGATCTTGTTATATTGTTTTTTACTATTTTTATGGTAGCGTGATATTATTTGTAAAATTTCCATATGTTTTCTCATTGATGCTATTTTCAAGTCTTTGTAGATAGGCTTATTTTTTGATTTTTTATTACGTATGATTTTTGGATAGCAGGTATTAAAAACCATAAGGAACAAATCCATGAATGTATCCCATTGCCTATTTACTTCACTTAATCTCAATGAATAGATTTCTATCCACGATTCTTTTTCTAACGCCTGTTTAAATTTTGATAAATTATCTATCGAATTTTCTCTGAAAATCTTATATTCCTTAGTTGTATGTTTAGTCTCAAATAGGGTTATTATTTGAGTCCGATGGTCAGATATATGGAATTCATCTGTCTGTGTGACATAATCTAACTCAGTTTTTATTATAATATTATCAATGCATGCAGTTAGACGACTTGGTTCTTTAATAGTCAATACTGCATCAAATGACTTGAGCAAGGAAATAAGTTGGTTTGTTTTTTTACCTTTTTTTATGATGTCAACGTTGAAGTCGCCCGCAATGACGTAATCGATGTTTTTACCATTCAATGCAATTAGGAGTTGATGTAGTTTATTAAGAAAAAGTAGAAAACTAGCCTGGGGTGGACGATCAAGAGCTACAATATTAAATTTTCTGTTGTTTATTGAAGTTTGTATAGCTGTTATTTCAAATAATGCCTCTTCTGCTAAATTATTAAAATCATATCTTGGTGTCCATGGTATGTCATTTTTACAGAATATAGCTACTCCCCCATGAGCTCCTGCTTGCCTGCAGAACGATGTGGCCAACTTGAAATTATTTATTTGAAAGATTTGTAATTGGTCTGCGCTTTTCCAGTGTTCTGTTATGAGCATCAACTTACAATCTTCATTTGTTTCTAGCATGTATTCAATTTTGTGTATACTGTTACCTATTGATTGAGCATTCTGATTTATTAACTTAAACATTTCATTACTTCCTCGTTTCTGAATTAATTTATCGGTGCATAATCTTCTGCTATTTGAAAATTTTGAATATTTTTCCGGGATCGATCGACGCGACGAAAATTTAATCTTTCAAATAATATCCCTTCAGGCCAGAAAGTTCTGTCGTATATTACATCCAACAAACTAGGATCCACGCCTACTTTAAAGCTCTTGTTGTCAACGGATATTATTTTTGGAATTATTTTTTCTACTGATAATTTATCTTTTTCCAGTCCTGTTTTCTTTTCTAGATAATTAAGGATAATCTCTTCGGTAACGTGATCCCTCGCCCGCGAACCATATAGCCATAATTTCTTCGGCTGCATTTCCCGTCCTTCGAAACTGTTAACGCTACCATTATCGTCAACTTTTGCATTACCAAAAGATGCGCGAGATCTTCTTCCTCTGGCTATTTGTGTGCCGGCTGTACTTTCGGTTGATGTTGATGGTTTGTTTTTGTCCTTTTCGCAACGTGTATTTTTGGTTGCGTCCTCATCAACCGTTGCAGAATTTTTAGAAATAGAGTTATTTGAAATATTTCCTGTAGTGATTGATTTTGCGTTTTGTCGATGTGGGGCGTTGTTACCATTTGCCAATGAGTGTGTGTTAGCATTACTTTGTTTTGGTGTTTGTTTATTCTGCAAGTCTTGTCTGTCTAGTCTAGTCTTGTCTGTCTAGTCTTGTCTGTCTAGTCTTGTCTGTCTAGTCTTGTCTGTCTAGTCTTGTCTGTCTAGTCTTGTCTGTCTAGTCTTGTCTGTCTAGTCTTGTCTGTCTAGTCTTGTCTGTCTAGTCTTGTCTGTCTAGTCTTGTCTGTCTAGTCTTGTCTGCCCCCAAGTGACTTTTTATCAGCCTTGTCCCCCCTTGTCGTCCACAGATGACCTGTGTGGCGATTGACCCCAGTTTTAAACCCCCAGGGTGAGTTTCTGCACTTTCGTTCGAAACGTATTGCGAAATCTCCATAACTTTATCCGTCGACATCCGCGACATCCTAGCCCGCATAGGGTTGAGGGTGGTGTCTTTAGACTTCCCGCGGATCTGTGCGTCGATCCGTACCTATATTTTTAGTGCGCCGACGCCCGGCGTCGTTCTATTTCCGTTCGGCGCCTCCACCATAAAGGTACTGGATTATTCTTGACTTTCCTTCGCGTTACTGGATTTTCTTCCCGATAACCCGGCCATATGAGTGGCAGGCAACGCAAGGCCTCCACCGGGGACGGTGCACGTGCGGGAGACGGCGAACTTAACCCTTTCGAGGCGCGAATGTCGCTCGGCCACAGCCCGAAACAGGCTGTGAACAACGAAAACCTGTTCAGTGGAGGAAACCTAAGCATGACGGACCCGGACTTCGAAGTTAGTGACGCGACCAAGCGCAGCCGGTGCGCATCGTCGCCGGACGTCAACGTGACGAAGAGGCAGGCGACGGGCCACTTCGCTCAATTGGGAAGGAAGATTGCTGAGTTGTTGGACCTCGCCGCCTGGAACACCAGGAACACCAAAGTTGAAATCAAGGCGGTCGCGCGCGACATGGACAGGATCTACGCCATGGCGAGAGAGGAGATGGAGGAGCTACGCGACGTGGCGGCCACGGTCCCCAAACCCAGGAAAACGGACGTGTGCGTCCAAACGGACAGGGCCCCGCCCATACAGAAGACCAGGCAGCAGGACAAGGAGGAGGCTGAGGCCTCGTTTCTTGCGAGGGTGGCCAGTGCGACCACATCGCAAGCGGCCTGCGAGCTGGCCAGGGAGTTGTGGCCTCCGACAGCGTGGGAACTAGTAGAGGGACGCGTTGGGAACCCACTGGCGCAAAAGGATCGTCAGCACGTGGCGATTTTCACCGCAGAGGGAGAGGGCACGGGGCTGCTTGACGGCTACCCCATGGACGAGGCGGAGGAAATCACCGTCGAGGGAGGCGGAACCATCCAGCACTTGGCAGTGGTGTTTAAAAAAAAAGAAGAGGATGCCAAGGAATGGACGCTGGCTAAGGTGTCCTACACTTCAGGGGTGGACATTGAAGGGCTGTACTTGCTGCTAACTTCGGTGAGGGACCTACTGGCGCGCCAGGGAAGGAGGGGCGTGGATATTAAGGTGCCGTCAAAGGCAAATATTGCAACTTTCCGTAAGTTAGTGGCCTGTGTGTTCCACGGGAGCAACATGCTCGTGCGTGTATATATCTCAGAGGGGGCAACGGTGCCAAAGCAGAGCGCAGGAATGGCGCCTAACGCGCAACCGAGCATGGCCACCCTGGTCATTAAGGCCGGGGATGGCAGTTACGCAGACCGAGTGCGCGAAGTTAGAGAGGGCGCGTCGGGAACCGGAGCGCTGGATGATGTGCAGTCGGTAACGAAGTCGGCGGACGGGGACGTCATCCTCCGCGTTCGGGGTGATGCCGGTGCACTCCGTAGGGCCTTGCAGGCTAAAGTAGGGGACGACAGCGTCAGGTTAGTGCAGGCAAACCGGTCTGCTCTAACCCTTAGGAACTTGGACGCTGCTTCAACAACTGCCGAGGTAGATGTGGCTCTTAGGCACGCTCTAAGTGCTGGTGGCGCGGACGCGGGCGGCATCGGACATATCGAAATCGGTGTGCTCCGGGAGTGCCGCGACGGTACTTTGATGACAACAGTGACGGCTAGTAAGCGCACGGCGGCCGCTCTGCTGAAGGTGGAAAGGGTCCGGGTGGGGCTCTCAGTGGCGCGCATCGGCGAGCGCACTCGCCAAGACCGTTGCCACCGCTGCTGGGAACTCGGCCACAAGGCGGCGCGCTGCGAAGGCGTGGACCGTAGTAAATGTTGCCACCGGTGTGCAAAGCCAGGGCATCTAGCGCGGGAATTCAGGGCCAAACCCTACTGTCCCTTCTGCGATAAAGAGGGGCACAGGGCGGACGCGGCTAACTGCCCGCACTTTGGGGCTGCAAAAAACAATAAATGGCGGAGTTCGTTCAGCTAAATTTGAATAGGTCGGGCGGGGCGCACGACTCCCTCGAGTAGTACGCGGCGGAAAACCGGGTGCACGTGGTTCTGGCTAGCGAGCCGAATTACGCGTGGCGGCGACCCGGTTGGTTCGCCGATGCGCACCTGGATGCGGCCATCTGGTTGTATTCAGGGGCGCCGCGCGTCCTGGCTTGGGGGTCGCCGTGTCGGGGGGCAGTCTGGGTGGCGTTTGTGGGGGGGGGGGGGGGGTGGTAGCTTACAGCTGTTACTTCTCCCGCAACAACCCAGATGAGGTTTTTGCGGACTGCCTGGACGGCGTGGCGCGTTCCATCCAGGCGCATAGCGGGAAGGCGCTCCTTATTGGGGGCGATTTTAATGCTTGGGGAATCCAATGGGGCGGCGACGTCACGGACGCGAGAGGGAGGATGGTCCTGGACTGGGCGTCGGCACTGGACCTCGGTATCTGCAACCGGGGAAAGGTTCCGACTTTCAGGAGAGGTCCGCGAACATCAATCGTGGACTTGACGTTCGCATCGCAGGGACTGATGGGAAGAGTCAGGGATTGGCAGGTTAGGGACGATTGGGAGTCGCTGAGCGACCACCAATGCGTTTCCTTTCACCTGGACAGTAAAGCCATCGAGGGGCAGCCGCTCGAGCAGCGCGCTCGTTGGATACTTGGGAGAGCTGACCGGGAAGCTATTACTCGGGAGATGGCTCGAGGAAATGCACCGCACGGGCTGGCCGCGGAGGATCTTACCGGGGCATTCGTGAACAGGGTGGTTGACGCGTGCAGGGCTGGCGTCCCTCAAAGACGTCTGTCCTCAGGGGGGCGGAAGCCGGTTTATTGGTGGACGCCTGAAGTGGCGCAAGCGAGACGCGTGGCGGTGGCGTCTAGGCGTCAACTTCAGAGGGCGCGGCGCAGAGGGGAGCTATGTGAGGCTGCGGAGGAGCGGGCGAAACAGGACCGTGGTAGTTTTCGACGAGCGATTGCGCGGAGCAAATCCCAGCGGTGGCAGGAACTCTGCCTTCTGGTCGACCGCGATCCGTGGGGCTTGCCGTACCGCATAGTCACCGGTCGGTTCGGGCACCGAGGGAAGGGTCCTGACGCGTGCGTGTTGGGTGGAACCGAGGCTGTGGTTGAGCACCTTTTCCCCGCCACGGCGAGGGGGGTGGGACGCGCTGTCGTGGGGCGGTACGTTGCGGTGGACTCCTTCACCGTGGATGAAGTCCGCAGAGCGGTAGCCTCACTACCCGCGAAAAAGGCACCCGGCCCAGACGGGCTGCCTAACGAGCTGTTCCGGCTGGCAGCAGGGGGGGACCTCGAAGGACTTGCCGACGTCTGCAACAGATGTCTGGAAGAGGGAGTGTTTCCCAGGTGTTGGAAAAAGGCAATTTTGGCCCTTATTCCAAAGCCGGGTAAGGATCCTTCGACGCCTGGTGCGTACAGACCGATCTGTTTGCTGGACGGTGGGGCAAAAGTTCTGGAAAGGTTGCTCCTATGGCGGTTACAAGCCGTTATAGAGCAAGGGGGCGGACTCGCTCCGGAACAGTTCGGCTTCCGTAAAGGGGTTGGGACGGAGGATGCCATTCGGGCTGTCCTTCGTGTCGCGGAGGGGGCCAACAGCGGACCGTACCGCACCAGGGGGCATTGTGTGGTCGTCAGCTTTGACGTCGCCAATGCCTTCAACACGGTACAATGGTGGTTCGTTATTGAGGCCCTAGCCCGTTGGAAACTACCGGACACGTTGCTGAGGCTTACTGCCGATTACCTGCGCGACAGAACCATCAGTTACCGCGAGGGGGAGAACTGGCGTGAGCGGGGGTTGTCTGCCGGGGTTCCGCAGGGATCGGTTCTAGGACCATTCTTGTGGAATGTCGCCTATGGCGGCCTTCTGCGGACGCTGAGACGGTTACTGCCAACAGGGGTGGGTATTGTGGCATATGCAGACGACCTGGCACTCGTCTTCACAGACAGGTGCTGGGATATGCTGCGTCTCAGGGTCACGCGCGCGGGGGAACTCGTTCGGGAGTGGATGGAGACGGCGGGCCTTCAGCTCGCCGCCTCTAAAACACAGGCGGCCCTCTACTAGAAGGCTCTCTACTAGAAGGTCAGGCAGAGGCATTCTGGAGATTGAAATTTTGGGAGAGAAGGTACCGGTCGAACGGTCGATTCGGTACCTCGGTGTGATCCTCCAGGCGGGTCAGTGGGGATTACACGTGAGCCATGCCGCCGGCAACGCGGCACGCGCATCACAACAGGTGGCGCGTCTCATGCCGAGGGCCTCCGGGCCTGGTGAGGGTAGGAGAAGGCTTATGGCCAGTGTGGCCACTAGTAGACTCCTATACGCGGCACCGGTGTGGGCAACGGCGGTGAGGGGTAACGCTCGTAACAGGGAGCGTTTGCGACGGGCACTACGCCCGGTGGCCATCAGGGTCGCCCGGGCTTATCGCACTGTTAGCAGTGACGCCGTGGAGGTCATATCACGGATTCCTCCCGCGGACCTCCTTGTTATGGAGCGCGCGTCGGTGAGGGACGCAAGAACTTCTGGTGGGAACCGCGGGGAGGCAAGGAGGGCTGCTCGGGAGCAACTACTTGCCTGCTGGCAGGAGAGGTGGTCACGTGGCGGAAACGGCGCGTGGACTCGTCGTCTCATCCCTGATTTAATTCGGTGGATGGGGCGAGGGCTGGATGAGGCGGGTTCGTACTTTCTCACCCAGCTTCTTACCGGACACGGGTCCTTCCGAGCGTATCTCCATAGGATTGGGAAAGCCCCAGACGACAGGTGCATATCCTGTGGAGAGGGCGTGCGCGACGACGCGGAGCACACTATCGTGGCGTGTCCGCGTTGGGAGAAGGAGCGACAGGCCCTAGCGTCGGCCCTGGAACGGGAAGTCACGGTCGAAGCCGTGGCGGGTGGCCTCGCCGGCGAGGTAGGGCGGGGCGTGTGGGCGGCCTTTAGCCGATTCGCGGCCACAGTCATGCGGGCTAAGGAGTTGCCTGTGTGGGAACAAGGGCGGTAGAGTTTTTTTTTGTTTGTCTCTGTTTTTTTTTTTTTTTTTTTATTACTTGTGTTGTAATTGTTGCAATTGTAAATGCTATTGTATAGCATATGTTGCTTTACTTTTTTTTACTTTCGTGTAAATACTGTTGTATTTTTATTCGAAGGGTGGGCAGAGGCAGTAATGCCATCGCTGGCGGTCCCTCTGTCCTTCCGTTTTGAGTGGAGTCACTTTAGAAAAAAAAAAAAAAAAAAGTCTTGTCTGTCTAGTCTTGTCTGTCTAGTCTTGTCTGTCTAGTCTTGTCTGTCTAGTCTTGTCAGTCTAGTCTTGTCTGTCTAGTCTTGTCTGTCTAGTCAAATCAAAATCATTTATTTCATTATTTAAGAAAATTATAATAAACGGAACACTCAATGAAATATGTCAGAATATCTGTCAAATACACGCGCAGAAACACCCGTATATCTGCACTTAATCGTAAATATTAAATATTTTTCACTAGCATATAGTATTCCTCTAAACTGCAGGATTCAATTTCATTTAAAAGTCTATGCAGTTCCCTTTTCATGATCTTTAATTTATCGATTTTTCTTATCGCAATTGGCAGGTGGTTAAATATTTTCATATTACTGTATGGTGGGTATCGTTCAGTCATTGTCATACTACGCCTTGGGAGTTCATATGACACTTTGTTAAACCTGGTATCCTTTTGGCTTGGTTTTATGTACTTCTCAAATAAATGTTTGAGTTTGACTAAGAAGACAATACTTTCGAAAATATATAATCTCGTACATGTTAGTATGTTTGTCTTTTTAACATGTCCTCTACATGATTCTCGAAATGGTAGGTTTAATAGGATTCGCAACACTTGTTTTTGCACTCTAAACACACTTTTTATGTCAACTCCGTTGCCCCAGAACATGATGCCAAATCTCAGTATTGATTGGAAATTGGCAAAATAGACCATTTTCAAGATGTTTGTCTCTAAATAACGACTTAGGATTCTTGTGGAATACACAGTTTTGCTAAGTTTCATCGAGATTTTACTGATGTGGGAAGACCACTCTAGAATATTGTCGAAGTGAATTCCCAATAGCCGCACAACCTGTTGAATCTGAATAGTTTCATTTCCAAGTACGAATTCTTTTGGAAATATGGATGAACATCTTTTTGTTTGGAAAATAATTGTATTTGTTTTTTCTTTATTCACTATTAGGCTTTATTTCACTATTTTCAGCGAACCAGGACAGCATTGAGCTCATTACCAGATTCGCATTACGTGTAATATCTTTCGTAGCTTCATTTATAAAAAGGATGGTCGTATCATCCGAATAATTGATCATAGTATGTTGGGGAGTTATAGGCGTTTGAGTTAAATCGTTTATGAATAGTATAAATAATAGAGGGCCCAAGGTACTTCCTTGAGGAATGCCTATGTTTATTAGCCTTGGTGGTGATTTCACTGTACCATGCTTTGTTAATAATTTATTTATATGTGATATGTTTGACAAAAATGATTGTAACCAGTGTAAGGCGACTCCCCTTATGCCATAATTATACATCTTATCGAACAATATGCTATGGTCTACTAAGGCTTACATAGGCTTTAGAGAGGTCCATTAGCATTCCAACATGTATCTTTTTTGCTTCTAGGTTTTCGCTTATAGCACTCATAAGTTGGTAGCATGCAGTCTCGATGCCTTTCCCTTCTAGAAAACCATGCTTGTTTTTTGGCTAATTATTTTACATCTGCCTGCAAATGATAGAACTCTGGAACAGAAAAGCTTCTCAAAGATCTTAGAGAATGTCGACAAAATACTGATAATACTGATAATACTGGCCTATAATTGCCAATATCAGTTCTATCGCCAGATTTGTATATTCCCCTATATACAAATCTGGCGATAGAACTGATATTGGCAATTATAGGCCAATCAGTATTTTGTCGACATTCTCTAAGATCATCAATGAAAACTCATCATTAATGAAACTTTTAAGACTTCTGGAAAAATGCCAAATGTAAACGAGTTGTTAATTATATGTTGCAATGGGCCGAGAAAATTGAAAATTTAATTTTTGCCAAGTGCCAAGTTGTTTTTTGTATATTTGAGGATTCTTTGAGTTTATTTTCGTAGTTGTGTTTTTTGACATTTCTGAGCAGTTTGCCGAACCTCCTGCGAAAGTAATTGTATGCTTTCTTATATCGAGGATCAGAGTGTGCAATTGTTTGTAATAAATTAACATACCTTTCCATTTTACCTATTTCAGGATTTGTAAAAACTCGAGGCTTTGTACGCTTGGTGTTGCTGCGTATTATGGGGAATGCCGCATTGAAGTTGGTATAAAATATCTGCATGAACAGTTCCCAGTTTTTGTTAATTTCACAACAGTCAACTGTGAAGAGCTCGTTTCATGACGCTTTATCCATTAGTTCTTATGATAGCTCTTATTTTCTTCGTTATAATTTCTAAATTGTTTAAAAACGTTTTGGGTATCATTTTCAATTTTTATATCTAGGATTTGTACATAGTGATCTGATATTAGGTAGTTCATCGTATGCAGTTTGTATTCACATTTAATACTTACTCTTGTGTTATCTATACATGATTCAGTATAAGGATGGCTTACTTCATTTTCCAGCGGTACAGCATTGAACGAATTCAGCAGCGAGAGAAACTGCTGACATAATTTTGTATTTTTTAGGACATCGATATTGAAGTCGCCTGCTATTATAAACGTTTTGCCTTCGTTCGATAATAGTACCAGTAACTCATGCAGTTTGTGTATAAATAGTTGAGGGCTGGTTAGCGGAGCTCTGTAAACTGCTACAAATATGGTACTTTCTTTTTTCAAAAGAGTTTCAATCGCCGAACATTCAAAGATGAATTGTTCAGCAATTTGGCTTATGTCGTGCCTAATGCTACTGACTATTCCTTCTGTGCAGTAAATGGCTGATCCATGTAACCCTTCTGGTCTACAGAAATGGGCAGCTAGGTTAAAATGTTTGATCTTAAAAACCACAATTTGGGTACTACACTTCCAGTGTTCAGTCAGAATTAAATATCTACAGTTTCTATTTTCCTCTAGCATAAACTCAATTTTGTCAATTGAATTGTCTACCGAATGGGTATTTTGATTTATTAGATTAATTTCAGATGAATGATTTATTTTTCTTGTGCCCGACGTCATGGGTCCTTTGCTTTTCGACGGTCATTGAGCCTTCCGCTCAGCTGTTCCGTCGCCTTTTTGTTTGTCACTGTTTTTTTTTTGTGTGTCGGTTTGTTTGTTTGTTTGTCGGTTTGCTTGTTTGTTGTTCTGTTGTGTTCCACTAACGACCGGTTTTCTTTTCTTTCTTTCTTTTTTTTTTGTTCTTTTTTTTGTTCTTTTTTTTTGGTTCTTTTTTTTTCTTCTCGTTGTTGGTCTTTGGTTCGTCCTGGTGTTGGTTCCTGGTTCACCCTCCTGGTGCTTCCTGGTTCGTCCTTCGTCCTCGTGGTGGTTCCTTGTTCGTCCTCGTGGTGGTTGCTGTGTCTCTCGGGTTTGTTCTTGTTGTTCCTGCCTCTTTTTGTTCCTGGGTACTCCGCTGGGTTCAGGGATGTGGGCTTGGGCTTTCCTGTGAAAAAGAAAGATCAGTGATTACCTATGTTGTTGAGGTTTTGGATGTTTCCATTTGACGTTGATGTTGTAGTTTGCTGCGTTATTGATTGTTGGGTTATCATGTGTTTTCATGCGTTCGAAACTTTTCGTTGCTAGTTTCTATGTGTTGCTTGATTGTCTCAATGTTTAGATCGCTGTGCAACTGCTCATTGGTCATGTACCATGGCGAATCTGTTATTTCTCTCAGAGTTTTGTTCTGGATGATTTGAAGTTTGTAGATTTTCCGTTCTTTGGATTGTATCCAGCACGTCGATGAGTACGTCATTGTCGGCCGTATTATGGACTTGTAGATTTGTAGTTTGTTCCTTATGTTCAGCTTGCTTTTCCTGCTCAAGAGCGGGTAGAGGTAGTCTTTAATTTGTTTTGCTCTTTTCGCTGTCTGATCGATGTGTTCTGAAAATGTAAGAGCTTTATCTAGGATTACGCCTAGATATTTAATTCGGTTTTGCCATTTTATGTCCGTGTTGTTGATTTTCAAGCAGCTACTGGGTTCGTGCTTAAATTTTTTCTTCGTGAAGATAATTGCCTGCGTTTTTTCTGCGTTTAGTTTAATCCTCCAGGTGTTACACCAGTCGTTGATCCTTTCCAGGTGATTTTGTAGTCGGTTTGTTATGGCCTCGCTCGAGAATCCTCCTGTGAAAATTGCCGTGTCATCTGCATATAGCGCAATTTCTGTGTCCTTTAGTTTTGGGATGTCTGCGGTGTAGATGCTGTAAAGAAGGGGGCCCAGGACAGATCCTTGTGGGACACCGGCTGTCATTGTCTGTGTTGAGGAGATGCTGTCGTTTATTTTTACTTGGAACGTTCTGTTACAGATAAAGGACGTCACTAGTCTGATCATTGCTGTTGGGATTTTAAATTGGTGCAGTTTGTATATTAAACCTAGGTGCCATACCTTATCGAAAGCCTTAGAGACGTCCAGAAAGACGGCTCCCGTGGCTAACCCTTTGTTGAAAGCGTCGATTATTGCTTCTGTTATTCTTGTCGTCTGATAGGTGGTAGAGTGCTCTGTCCTGAAGCCGTATTGTTCGTCCGGTAGAATACGTTTGTCTTCAGTTATCTCTGTCAGTCTTTTGTGAATTACTTTTTCTGTGATTTTACTGAGACCTGTCAGCAGACTTATTGGTCTGTAACTGGAGGTGAGGTTTCGGGGTTTGTTCGGTTTCGGGATTAGAATCGTTGTTGCGTGTTTCCATTGGGTCGGAAACACTCCAAGTTTCAGTGCGGCGTTTATGATTTGTGTTATTCTGTCTATTGCGTTCGGTGTTAGGTTCTTTAGCGCGGCGTTGTTGATGTTATCGCAGCCTGGTGCTTTCTTGGTTTTTAAGTTTTTAATTATTCCTTTTATTTCCTCGGGTGTTGTTTCCTCTATTTCTGTGTTTTCTACACTGCTGTTTAGTAAACTCAGTACGGTTTCGCGTATTTTTTGCCTTTTGCAGAGTGGGTGTGTGCCGGCGTTCGGTTTAAACTGTTGTGCAAGCGCCTTTGCGAATTCCTCCGTTTTCTCCTCGTCCGTGCTTGCTACAGTGTCGTTTGTTGTTTTCAGTGGCGGAATCGTTCTCCTCTCCTTGTTTCTCAGATTCTTGGCTAATTTCCACGGTTCCTCTATTGTTTCGTTGATGCGTTCTAGTTTGTCTTGCCATTCGGCGTTGTGCTGTTCGCGCAGTGCCGCTTTCAGTTGGTTTGTCAGTCTGTTTAAGACGTTCTTGTCCGTCGGTGCCAGCGTCCGTTGGAATACTTTGTTAGCTTTGCGCTTTTCTCTTAGTAGGTTTCTGATTTCCTGTGGGAGGGCGGTTGTCGTGTTGGTTGTCCGTTTCCTTGTAGCGGCCTCGAGTGCTGCTTTTATTTCGTTTTCTATCGTCCGCGCTGCTTCTTCTAGGCACGGGCGGCTTGTAATTTCTGTACAAGTGACGTTCGTCAGATTATCTTTGAATTTGTTCCAATTTGTGATAGTTTTCTCGATTGTTTTTCTGGCCCTATTCGCTTGGATATTTATGTGCACTGGGTTGTGATCTGAGCTCAAGTCCTTGATGCAGATTATTTCCACGTTTGCTGTGATGTTTTTCATAACGGCTATATCCAAAATATCCGGCATTCGCTGAACTCCTGGAAAGTGTGTTGGTTCGTTCGGTGCAATTACTTGTAACTTCCGGTTTTCCGTGTACCTTAGTAATTGTCGGCCCTTGGTGTTTGTCACTCTGCAATTCCATTGCGAGTTCTTTGCGTTGTAGTCTCCTGCGGCTATGATACCTATATTTCTGTCGAATATTTTGTCCAGGTCGTCGGCGTTTATTTGTTTCTGTGGCGGCGAGTACAGTGCGTAGAGGGCTATGGGTCCCTCGGTTGTCTGTACTTCTACTCCTACCGTTTCCGTGTCCGAGGTTGTTTCTACTTCCGGCAGTTCGTGGTGTTTTATGTTTCTTTTGATGACGATGGCGACTCCACCTCCGGCTTTCTCGCTTCTGTCTTTTCTATAGACTTGGTAGTTTGCTATGTTCAGTTGGTTGCAACGTCCGAGGTGCGTCTCGTTGATCAGGAGCACGTCGACGCTGTGTTCGTTTAGGTGTGCTACTAGTTCCTGTTTCTTGTTTTGTATTCCGTTTGTGTTCCAGAATGTAAGTTTCAGATTGTCTCTAGTTCTTCTAGTGGTCATTGTTGAGTGTGAGCATGATGGTTGTGATTCTTCTAGTGAACTTTTCTGTTTCCTCTTTACTGTGTCCCATTTCGGCAAAGTCGAGCATCATTTCCGTCAGTTCAGATCTGATTACTTCGTTGCTATTCCTTTTGTTTCGGCTGGTTGAAGGTTTTGTCTCCGGGTTGGCAGTTTCTCCATATAGAGGTGTGTTCGCCTCCGCAGTTTGCGCATTTCGGCGGCAGTGTTAGCGGTTTCTCGCACAGGTGCGTGCTGTGGTTCTGTCCGCATTTCATGCATCTGTATTCGGCGTTGCAGTGCCTCTGCACGTGGCCGAACAGCTGGCATCGGTGACATTGTACGGTTTCTCCTCGTGTTTTCAGCGGTTCCATTTTCACGCTCAATCCACAGAATCGATCCATTTGGTGGATGGATTTGTATTCCTTCCCAATTTCTATCAGGACCATTTGGATTGGCGTGGCTTCTCTTCTTTTCATCCTGGTCACTTTTATGGCCGGGTATCCGTTGTCTCCCTTCACTACGACCTTCAGGTTCCTTTCCGTGCTTAGTTAGTGCGTGTGGAATTCGTAGTCTTCTTCTTTCATCAACTTGTACATGTTCCGGTAGTCAGTTATGGTTTGGGGCTGGATTCTTATCCCGTCCCTGGTAGTCGTTGCCCTGGTGTAGTTGATGTTGTTTCTGTTTAGCTGCTTTGAAAGCCCTGCCCATTTGTCCTTGTTTCGTAGCACGATGGGAGTTTTGTTGTTGACGTTGTTTTCGGTGGGGGTTTCGGTTTTAGTGACTTCGTCTTCGTCGTCGTCGTCGTCACTGTCCCTTGTATTTAAGCATGCGTAACTGTTCATACTCACCTGCGGTCCTCGCAGGCTTGACGTGGTTGGGCTCGTCAGCTTTGCGGTTTTCTTGGGAAACCGGGAGGTTTCCTCGTCCTCCGGGTCGGTTTTGCGCTTGGGGGCAGCCTCTGTGGTGTTGTCCGTGTCCATCGGTGTGTGTTTCCTCCTCGGAGCGCCTTCGGTGGCTCACCTCGGGACGGCTTCAGTTGATCTCTTCGGTTCGGCGTCATTGGTCCTCTCGGCGGCGGTCGTTCTGGTCGCGGCGGTGTCCTGGGGTTGTTCTGCAGCGGTGGTCTTCATCCTTATCGCTATTTGATTAAATAGCTTCTTCAGGCCGTCCTCGCTGATGGAGTCCAGGAAGTTGTAGTCCTTGATTTCCATGGAGGCGGCGGTTCCGTTGGCGCTGGTTTGCATGATTGGATTCATATTTTTCGTTGGGGTTTTGGAATTTATTTTGTCTAAATAAATTGTTCAGTTTAACGTCTGCTTCGTTCGAAGTTCGGTTAGCTATTCTTGTGCCCGATTTTGACTGTTTGGTTTTGTGTGTTTTAGTTAGAAGTTCTCGGGATTTCTGTATGGGCTTGGAAAATTTGTCGACTGTCGAAACGAAAATTTAGCCTCTCATGGAGGATACCTTCTGGCCAGAAAGTTTGATCATATACTTGATCTATTAAGCCCAAGTCGACTCCGACCTTAAAACTTTTGTTATTAGCTCTTTGTACTTTCGGGTTGAGTTGTTTTACTATTCCCCCTCGATATTGTCTTCTGGTTTACCCGTTTTACTAAACAAATTAATTATTTACAATTTCCTCTGTAACGTGGTTTTACGCCCTAGATATATATATATATATATATATATATATATATATATATATATATATATATTTATAGCCAATTTTTTTTTGGTTGCCGTACTCTACCTGCAAATCCGGTGTTATTTTCCTCCTCGTCTATTTGCCCGCTTCCAAGCGAGGTGCGATTTCTCCTCCCTCTATTGGCAACTTTGACTTGCTCGTGGTTCGGTTTCTGGGTTAACGATGCGGCATTTGATGCGGTACCATCCTGCGATGGGTTGCGATTTCTTCTACCTCTATTGGCCAGTTTGAATTGCTCGTGGTTCGGTTCCTGGGTTAACGATGCGGCACCATCCTGCGATCGGTTGCGATTTCTCCTCCTATTGGCCGGTTTGAATCACTCGTGGTTCGGTTCCTGGGTTAACGATGCGGCACCATCCTGCGATCGGTTGCGATTTCTCCTCCTATTGGCCGGTTTGAATCACTCGTGGTTCGGTTCCTGGGTTAACGATGCGGTACCATCCTACGATCGGTTCATTGTCGTTGGTTTATCAGTTTTATCTCGTGGTGTGTTGTTGGTTGCGAATTGTTTCTTATCCGTCGAGGTGTGGACCTCGCACGGGTTTTTATTATTGCAATTTTGATGTAATATTTGGGTTTGATTATCAGTGTCGAAAAGCTGGATATTATTACTGTTTTTATTGGGATTCTCTTCTAAGCATGAGTTCAAGGTTGGATTTGTTGCTATTAGTTTTTCTTGATTGTTTTTTTAAATATTAATTTGCTCTTTAAGTACCTGTACGTAATCTTTCAGTATATTATTATTGTCCTTCATTTCTTCTAATAAGATGTTAAGTAGTTTGTTTTGTTCTTTTAAGGTGTTTGTATCTTCTTCATTATTGTTCAACGCTTTGGTTTCCTCAAATTTGTGTGTCACGTGCTGGCACGAAGAACTTGTTTTTATCGACTTTGTCAAGCATTCCTTGTGAAAAGTGTATTTACATTTTACACATAATACTGGTTCACTCACTGTTTTATTGCAATATTTGCAGAGCTTGTCGTTTTCTTCTTTACTATTCGCCATCTTGGCTCGAACTTCATCTATTTCTTTAAAGTTTCCTAGCATTTCTATAAACGAGTCTTGGATGAAGTAGCCGTTCAAAGAGAACAGGGTTAAGTAAGAAGCTACCATAAATTCGTGCTGGTTAAATTTATCTGATTTAGTGTATACCATTTTTCCGATTTATGGTGAGTAAATATGGTATAGAAGGGTTGTTACACCAGTGAATCATGTAAGCACTCTTAATTTTGCGTGCCAGTTACGATTTGCAACGAATTTGGCTAGACCCTGGTCATAAGTTACATACAACGCACATATTAGGTTCATTAGAAATTCTAGTTTTAATTCTGAGAAAGTATTAGGTACCATTGTTTTAAATGGTTTTGTTAAAGCAGCTATTTTAAGTTATGTCAGTTATTTCAGTAAGTTTTTTAATATATGTATGTTGATGCACTACAAAATTTAAAATCTAAGAATTCCTGCGGATTTCAAAACTTATGATAAAAAACGCGTATTATATAGCTAGAGAATATTTTGAATAATGTAGTATGTGATCGTTAAATTATAAATCTACATTATTGCATAATTTACATAGATTATTACTTGATCTCGCTCTTTATTTCCTTCTGCATGTGTAATTACCATTAATATAATTCTAAATTGTAAAACTAATGATCATTCTTATATTACTATCGTTATTATGACTATTATTGTTATATTACTATCATTATTGATCTAAAAAAAACCGGCCAAGTGCGAGTTGTGACTCGCGCACCGAGGGTTCGGTACAAACTTGTATAGTATAGTATTATTATGTAGATTATCAACATATTATGTAGATTATAAATAAAAATTAGACGAAATATAATATATACAGGATGTTACGGGACTTGAGTATGTCGCATGTCGGTTATAAAAAAGCAAAATTTAGACATAATATATACCCTGTATATATTATGTATATAAAGCGTACGTGATGGAATGCATAACGAATATAAACAAAGAAAATTCAGAATAAACATAGAATAGGACCTAACTGTATGCAATCCATATGCTTCTGGAGCCTGACAATACCACTACGACAACATTAGTGAATTTTCATAAGTTTCAAATAGTAAATTCGCATTTTTCGTGTAATTAAACTACATATTTACGGTTTTCAGATTTTTCCCTTGACATGTGCTGTAAGACACCACTTCTTGCCAAATTTCATGATTCTAGGTCAACGGGAAGTACCCTATAGGTTTTGATTCCCTCGTGAAATCGCAAAATATGCGACATAAACGGTCATATCTTTTGATCGCGTTGACTTACAAGTTTGATTTTTTCACAGCTGAAAGAGACCGCAGACTCGAGTATTTGATACAAATTTCAATTTGTTACCTCTACGCGTTCCTGAGAAAAATGTCTTGACAGACAGACAGACAGACGGACAGACAGACAGACAGACAGACAGACAGACAGACAGACGGACAACAAAGTGATCCTATAAGGGTTCCGTTTTCGGTACGGAACCCTAAAAATAAGAAAAAGTAGATTTTAAATCAATCAAATGGTCCATTTATTTTTCCTCGTGCTATTCGAATGGATTTTCAATATTTGTAATCTTCTCATTTCAAGCATTAACACTTTCACAAACTTCCAGATCGCGTAATCAGAAAATCATTTACTACTTGCGTCTTGACGCACAAACCGACTCTGATTTCATCATTAGGGGCGCCCGTATTCGCGGACGAGGAGGTTTAACGGGCCGCTAGGTACATTGAGGAGATTTTAGCAGTTCATGTTGTACCTTATGTCGATTACGTCAGAGAAGAATTTATCTTTATGCATGACAATGCGAAGCCGCACATCGCTAGAATCGTGCACGATTACAGAAATCGGTTTACGGGATATTGAGTGGCCAGCATGCAGTTCCAACCGAAATCTGCTAGAACATTTATGGGATGAGTTTAATCAAGGAATTCGAGCTATACTTCGTGCCTAAACTTCGATCCTAGAGCTTGTTGTTGCAGTAGAAGAAGAGTGACTTAAGAACCCTCAAGAAATAATAACAAATTTGATTAGATCTATGCCTAATCGTATGAGAGATGTTATTAGAGCAAGGGAGGGTCATACCCATAATTTAAAATGAAGTGTTAATTTAGATAATTGCCAATAAGCATATGTCTTTTAGTAATAAAAAAAAGTTAATTTGTTTCATGAGTTAATTTGACTATGTTAAATACAAGTAACCGAAATAAATTGAAACTCATATTGAAGCATATTAAATTGCCTTTCAAACGGCATATTTCTTTATTTCATCTAATAAATAGTTTCTAAAAAAAATAGTTAAAGTCAAAAGTTTACAGTGAGCCGATTTTTATGCACGCAAGTTTATATATTGACTGTGTGAAGGCCCCGTTAAGTGAGGGCCCCCTTAAATTAATGTGTTGATAGTACCAAGTACCAGCATTACATATTCTCAGGTGTTATTTTAAAAGTAAACGAGATGGCTGAGAGTGCAAATGCGGAATTAGCAACCTGAAAGGATAAGAAACAATAAAAAAAAAATACTATGTAACTTGTTTGTAACTCACGATCAATGCTAAATGTGTGTTCAGCTCACAAGTCAAGACGTTGTAGATGCAAGGTTTCTGAAAAATTTTTATAGAGGCGGAGGCTATTTCTGACTTAAGACCCTCCGAAGTTCTTTCCAATTTTAAATATAATCTGTGCAAAAGTGTAGCCGTCTCATTCGCCTGAAAACATAATTTTATATTTTTTCCCAAATTGGAAACGATTTGCACCAAATTTAACAGAAACATTCTAAATATATGAATGAATAAACTGTGAAGTTTAAATAAATTCGGTCGATAAACTTGGGAGAAAATCGAGTTCAAAATTTCGAGTCTCGAAAATTGATCGAATCGTTTTATAGACAATTTTAGAGGTTTGTTCTTCTAGCAAACTGCTACTATCAGGTATAGTTTTAATCTGAATTTAATTTAGAAAACGATTCAGGCAGGTTAGATTATTTTGGAAAAAGTTTCTGGCAAAAATCCGAAAGTACGGTATTTTGCGAGTTTTTATAATCGCTAATTCAGGCTTATGTTTCACCAAAACCGAAAAATTTTATTCCACAGTAAATTGCGCGTCTTTTAGTGTATTATATATCAATATCCATGACAAAATTCGCGAATTCTCCATTTTTTACATATTCTTGTTCTTCTTGCAATGGGTCATTTAGAACCACGCGGAATTAACGTATGATGAGTCTTCCCGCTTGCCCAATAGCTCTTCATATGCATAAATTGTTCTAGTTTCTGTTCCTCCGACCATGCACGTCGTGTTAGTTTCTTCTGATCAACCTCAAATCCCCATGTGTGAACAATATTCCTGATTACTTTTCTATTCACCAGATTTGGCTATCCCATCTGCACTAGGTCCCTCTCCACTTGTTTGTACCACTTTGTTCTTGTACGTTGTTCTGCAGAAATTTAGTAATTAAACTAAAAACTAACCATTTAATAGTTAAATTACGGTAAGTAAGTCTCGTATGGCTCATTCTTTCAAAATGGCCCAAACATTGAATTCGTCTCATTCTCATGGTATCGGTAAGTTTAGAAATTTTCCTATATATATCACAGTTGGGTTTGGGATACTGTATGCCATTTTTAATTCTGGGCCCCAAGATAAATTATAAATCTCATGTGGAGCATTTTTTATGTTAGTCATAAATTTAGTTTTTTCATAAAAGATATGAGGCGCTATTTTTGCTGCTTGCTCTTCCAACGTAGTGATATGCTTCTGTGCATCAGAGATGTCTTCAGCAATTAGTGCCATATACTAGTCGGTGAGATGGTGGCCCTGCTTTTCCCCATTCTTTAACAACCTTTTCCAGGGCACAATTGAAAAGTAATGGGGAAATTCCATCTCCTTGATGGACGCCTGTATTTATTTCAAACTCTTCACTTAATCCACAAATGTTATGACATATTTTTTATTAGTTGTGTTGCGAAAATATTGTATGATATTTTAGAAATTCAAATTTTGCTCTGCACATGACCAACCCTTCCTGAATCCACCTGGATATTCACCGATTTTGTCATTTACTTGAAGCTCTGCACGGCTTAGTAAAACTTAAAAAAAAATTGTAAGTGACCTGAAGAAGGGATACACATCGATAATTGTTTGGGTCAGTTTTACTTCCTTTTTTGTGTACAGGCTTATCGCCAACTTCCAACCCGAGGGGATTTTTTCCGTTTGCCAAATGTCCAAAATAATTTCTGACAATTTTATGATACAATTTTTCCACAATTCTGCAATTATTTGATCCTCCCCTGAGCCCTTGTTATTTTTTAGTGATTGAATGATTTCTTATGTTTTTTTAATGTTTTTTTTTTTGCATATTATACATCAAAAGAGGCAGAATTTTACACAGATTACGCCAATCCAAATCATTATGCAAAGTCTGAAAATATGAAAAACCAAACTATTTTCAACCACCGAAAAACACCAAGTTACGTTTACAGCGACATATCAGAAAGATATGAAACTAGCGAAATTCGATTTAGATTTTCTGAAAGCTTAAAAGACCTTAAAATTTTGATATTAATATTGTTTGGCGCAATAAGACTAGGTAGACTGTTTAAAACCGACTTCGAAATTTGGAATTTTTTTCTGCAACAAGCAATAACTTTGAAACCAATTACTTCGATTTCATTTAAACTTCAATATTTTCAACTTGATTCATAAGTAATTAGTGTGCAAGGTTTGAATAAAATTCATAAGAAGCACTTTCAGCTTCTAACTTAGATATTTACCTCCGTGGACGTAAACGTGATTATGGTGACTGTGGTCATCACGGCTAGTACGAACATAATCGAGTTTACGGTGTTCACAAAGATTGCTGCGAAGGCAGGTGGAACTGTGGAGAAGATCCTGGAGATTATGAATATCATTACGTTGGTGCACTCAAAGTAGCCCAAAAACACGTAAGTTTTCCCCGCGAACGTTTCGTTCCAGTTATTCGCCGCCGAACACGACAAACCATGCAAAGTGATGAGCAGTCTAGAATAAAAAATTATTTCGGTATTAGTTTTGGTATTTTGTCACGTCGTGGATGCTAGTATAAACTCTTCCAACTTAGAGTGCGTGAATTAGGTATAACTCGAGGATATTTTAAGTCTATTACATATTGGAATGTGTTTCTTCATAAGTTAAAAAAAAAGGAATACCGACAGCATTATCTCAAAGTGGATGGGAGAAATGCTGAGAACTATAACGGTGGAGGTACAAGTGAGAAAAGACAGAGAGGAGTGTTATCACCACTGATGTGGAGTCTGGCAGTTGATGAATTACTAGCTAGGCTGAACGACCTAGACATTAAATATCAAGAATACGCCGATGACAGTCATCTTATCCAGAGAGAAGTTTGAAGGTAGTGCTCTGCGTACAGAGAGGCCTCAAAGTAACTTTTAGATCGTGTCGTACAATGAGATTAAAACTCAATCCGAGCGAAACCACTGTGATTCCATTTACAAGCAAGAAAAGACTAAACTGTCTAAGCCCATATTGCTAGATGGGAAGAATAGTATACAAAAAAAATATAAAATCTGCGTATAACACTATGGAATAGACACGCTAAGGAAGGGGTACGAAAATCCAAACGCGCTCTAATGGTGTGCAGAAATCCTGCAGGAAAAACGTGGGGTTGTAACCCCATAACTCTATGATGGATGTACACCATGATAGTGAGAACTGCGAACACTCATAAGCTGGTCTCTATGATGAAGAAGCTTGAGAAGATTCAAAGACTGGTCTATATGTATCTGAGTCGCGGGGGTGATGGGGCCATGCTCGACAATAGAAATGGAACAGACTACGTTGCTCCTTGTGGTGGACGGGACCGCCAGATTGGCGATTGTAAAGTTCAGCAAAGAAGCAGTAGGCAGAGGTAAAATAGATCCCAAAAGATCCCCTGTCTGGAAGTACCAAAAGACGAAATGATATACAAATACTATTTCAAGAAAAACTACACATCAATGTGTAGCAGTAAAGCCGATTGGAGCGACGAATCCTCATCATACCAGCAAACTGCTATAAAGTGGAACACAGATGATTGGAAGACAAAGGAAGGTACTGGTGCAGGGAACTCTGAAATAGGGGGAAATGAAGAAGCCTATTACCTAGCAAACAATGGAATTATTATTGGGAAACGTTTTTGTGAAATGAGTATGAACACCATCCACAAAGGTTTCGATGAAAAAATATGAAAACACTGGATGAAAACCAGAAAAGAACTTATGGGGTTAAGAGAATCCAAAATAATGCTGTGGGAATCTTTTGGCCAGAAAACAAGCTTTGAATTCTGAAACGAATCCTGATGGGACACTTCAAAATACACCTCAAGCGGCCTAGAGGAAGATGGCAGTTGCAAATTTTGCAGCTCAGCAAAGGAAACCCCCATACATCTGCTGAAGGACTGCGGTGCAATGCTCCGTAAGCGACAACTGAACTTTGGGACCCGCTGATTGAACGAAGAGGAATTGCAATCCTTGAATCTCACCCAGATCCTGAAATTCCTAAAGGATTCAGAACATGAGGAGGCACTCTAAATGGGTAAGTATACCAACGATTATACGAAATGGGTTGTGAGGTTCAATACTTCTATAAAGGTTGCAGTACAAATCCCCACCGAAATCTACTATAATTTTTCAAAAAATTTAGATTCTTCACATTACAGATTACATTCTCTTAGAAGATTTATTAAACGTTCTAAGATTAATACGCTTTCAACTTTAATTTAATAGACACTTACTTTATTTTGTGTTCTGGACAGATCCTCTCATAGCAAATATCCCTTCCTTCACAGATTGCACAGTTTCCCCATTTCATGCCAAAGCATTCCTTTATTAAATTGTTAATAACAACAAACTTCTCCCAAATCAACAGATAGAAATACATGAGTGGTATAAGTGAGGAAAACGTCATCAATATTACCAACAGTTTCACAGCTGTGCACTTCCTTACACCCTCCATCCCGTAAAAACAAAACAATAAACTGAGCAAGATGATATCAGTCACGAGCATAAATATTGCCACTAACGGAGCCATTTTATGCAAGATACCGTCCTTGAAACGCCTATTAAACTTTAATAAATAAATATCTATTTCTTTAAAGTTTTCAGTCATTGCTACAAACGAGTCTTGGACCAAGTAGCCGTTCAAACAGAAGAACAGGGCTAAGTAAGAGACTACCATAAATTCGACCAAGTTACCAATAACCACTTGTTCGGTTGTTAGTGGGTAACTATTGTATAGAAGGATTGTTAAACCAATAAATAATGTAAGCACTCTTAATTTAGTGTACCAGTTACGATTTGCAACGAATTTGGCTAGACCGTGGTCATAAGTTACGTACACAGAACATGTTAGGTTCATTAGCAATACTAGCGGTCTCAATTCTATGAAAGTATTAGGTATCATTGTTTTAAATGGTTAGTTCAAACCAGCTATTTAAGCAGTTATTTCAATAAATATTTTAATATATGTATATTAACGCACTAGTAGATTTTAAAATCTATGAATCCTTACGGATTTCTAAACTAGTCTAATAAAAATCGCGTATTATATAGCTGGAGAATATTTTGAATAATGTAGTATTTGTTCGTAGAATTTTTATTTATAGAAACATTATTTACATAATTTACATAGATTATTACTTCTTGTTTACTTTTATAAGTGTAATTATCATTAAGATGATTGTAAATTGCTGAAAACTAATGAAAATGTATAATTCTTATATTACTATGAGTAATTAGGAATTACTATAATTATTATATTACTATTTGTTTGAACCGTATCTCACGAAAATTAAATTCTGCTAATTTTAAACGGGGTGGTCTAATCACTTACCTTTTAGGGTTGCTCGCGTCTCCGCCCCGTGTGGACCGTCCTTCCGGCGCCTATTCCAAGGGAGGAAATAAGGATAAAAAGTGTAATTTTGAAAATTTAGAGATATTTATTGAAAAATTAAAAAAAAAAACTCAAATCATTTTATGTACAGAAACATTACGCCCGAATTATTTTAACAAGTTACAAATTGTACTATAATCAAAGTTTAACAACAAAGCAGGTGGTGTCGTTATTTATATATCATATAACCTTGAACAAGCAACTTCAACTGAAAACCTGGGAATTATAAAAATTAATAATAGTAATCACCTAAAAGTAAATGGTGTATACAGGATACAGGTGTCATGATGTCCATAAAGTTGAATTTATAGATAAATTAAAATGTTAATTAGAAAATAATACTAGAGTAAAAAATTATATTATCGTGGGTGATTTTAACAGATATAAGTACCACGGACAATTTTACTGATTTGTATCTTTCTACACTACTAGATATGGATTATTTACCTTACTTTAATAATGTAACGAGAACTAATGTAAACATTGGAACATGCATAAACAATATGTTTGTCAAACACAAAATAAAAAATTACATTATCTAAAGTCCATTAGTTATACAAATGTTTTTGCCGATCACTTTCCAATATTTCTGGGAATTAAAATACATGCACAACGGAAATATAATAAAAACAAAATAATTATTAACTATAATAAACTCTTATATAATTGCGAGCAAACCGACTGGACAGACTTATTGGCTGTGCATGATCCAATTGTAGCTACAGATTTACTTGATAATAAAATACAAGTAATAATTAAAAAAGCCACTGTAAAATCTAGTAACCATAAAAAGCAAAAGTCGCGTAAGAATTGGATTACCTCTGGTATCATAAAATCATGTCACACCAAAGAAAAGCTTTATAATAAATGGAAGCAAAATGTAACTAATATTGAATTAAAACTAAATTATATTAACTATCGTAAATAGTTAGATATATTAATAAAAATTGAATATAACTATGATAGTAGGGACTTTAATTGTAACTGTACCGATAGTACAAAAATCAATCAATGAAAAGCTTGGAAAAAATCTAGGGCACCAAGGGCAAAAAAGGGCACCAAGGATGCTCTTGCATCTATATCTGAGTTTATTTATTCAAATATGGATAACAACAACCCTACGATAGTTGTTTTTTAGACTTGGCTAAGGCTTTTGACACGGTGGACCATAAAATATTAATACAAAAATTGTTTAAGTACGGCATTAGAGGTATTTCTTTTGATCTATTTGAAAACTATTTGACAAATAGGCTATAGGTTGTAATAATTAATAAAATAAAGAGTAGGAAAAGAAAGGTACAAATTTGTGTTCAGCAAGGAACAATCCCAGGACCGCTACTGTTCATTCTATACTTAAATGATATTTTTAAAATCCTACAAGCAAACTCAATAGCTGCTTATGCAGATGATACTGTTGTAAAATTGGTAAATCATGGCCTGAAGTTCAACATAAAATTAATGGTTATTTAGATAAATTAGGGAAATGTTTTTTTTAACTATCTGTCAATAAATATAGATAAAACTACATTCATAACTTTTGGTTCTTATAGCGATAGTATTCCAGTAAATTTCGAACTAACGATTTACAATCAAAAAATAAAAAGAGTTACCAGTTGTAAATACCTATTTACATCCAATGCAAATGCGTGGTACATTCATAAAAAATGGGGAACAAAACAATATGATTTGTTGAAATTTCGATAAAAAAATAATTCATAGCCTGTTGAATAATGAAGAACCTGGGCTACACACCAAAGAAAAACATTTTTTTCGGACGTACACTGGAACAGCAAGTAAGGCAAGACAACGATGCTAGGAATGTTATAAAACAGGAGCTGCTCGAGAAAGTAGTGCTATTACTGCCAAAAAAAGCCTAATCGGCCGATATTGTGTATTAAATGTTTTGAAAATGTCCATAAAAATGAATACTTTTTTTGTGCCGTAATAATATTTCACTTTGTAATGAATTTCAAGTTATCTAGCTATATTTAACGTGTTAATAAATTGATTTTCGCAATCATGTGATATGTTATTGAGGTTTCCCACAGTAGGTTTCCGAGCGCATAGAACATACTTTGTAACCAAGCCAGGCTTGGCAAGCGCAACCAAGCGCGAATCTGAAAAGTTGAATCTGATCAATTTTCCAACTCAGTGCAGCATGGCAGTCGCTATGTTTTAATACATTA
The DNA here is from genome assembly GCA_944588485.1 of Phosphuga atrata. NCBI lineage: Eukaryota > Metazoa > Arthropoda > Insecta > Coleoptera > Silphidae > Phosphuga > Phosphuga atrata. Next base: position 11,440,460 of record OX155906.1, read on the forward strand.
CGTTTGATGTTGCTTCTCATGAAATTTCTTAGACAGTGGTGTTGAAAGTAATGCTTCATAAACATTTGGCTATCTATTTAATTGTGGTGGTGTTACTATCAAGTTTGAAAATATTGTATTGTTATATGTTTGCCAGTGTGTTTTAATTTGTCTTGAAATACTATGATCTATCATTAAATATTGGTATTACTGGTTGGTTAAAGTCGGATTGAACTGATGCGTGTTCAGGAACCTGCAAGTATTTTCAGGTGCCATTAAAAGACCACAAAAAGGATCTCCTGAATCACGCAAATACCGAGAAGCATAGAAAGTCTGTTGCACTAAACAAATCTGCGAGGACTTGCAAATTTTTGACTTAATATAATATACAATACAATAATACTTAATACAATATACAAATTAGTTTTGACAGAAAACACGAAAATTTCCGAATTTAAAATCTCTGCATTAATTGCAGGGCACAGTTCATTACAAACTGTAAATCATATGGTCGAAATACTATCGCAGTTAGACCCTTCACCCCAGGCGATTTCAAACCTCAAACTTCATCGCACAAACTGTTCGACGCTAATTAAAAATGTGCTCAGTTTTTGTATGCTTCAAGAACGAATAAAAGAAATTCGCGATAGTCCGTATTCAATATAATCGATGAGATTCTACGCAAGTACTGTGCATCATCTTACGATTTTTTTCTGTCGAGAAAAGCCAAGTGGTTATGTCTTTCTACAGATTAAATAAAATAATCGATGCTGATGCAAAAGGTGTGCATGGCTTTAATAGCAGTTCAATTAGAAGAAGATAGTTTGAGCGTTCAAAATATGGTTTGGAAAAGCTTAGATGGAACGAGTGTCGTAGTTGGGAAACAGAATTCAGTCTCTGCTTTGTTCCAGCAAGAAATAGAGGATGTAATCGTCGTGAAGTGTGTTTGTCACTCACTTCATTTGTGCGCCCAAAAAACTTCGGAAACGCTGTCCCGTCAATTGGATTTTTTAGTAAGAGAAGTGCATAAATTGGTTTTCCAACAGCTCTAACCCGATGGAAAAATATCGGACGCTGTACGAAACTATAAATGGCAATGAAAAACAAAAAAAAAATAAGATCTTAGTGGAACTCGTTGGCTTGCACGATCCGAGGCTATTAATACAATTCTCGATCAGTGAAAAGAATTTGAACTGCTATTTTCCATTGCTAAATCGGAAGGTAAAAGTTATATAGCTGCACAATTGTATGATATTATGAAAAGATTACCGCTTAAACCTTTTTTGGTTTTCTTAAAATATTAACTGAAAAGTATCACTCAGTTAAATTTAATGTTCCAAAGCGACCACGTGGAACCGACTAAGTGGCTCGAAGACTTTTTTGGTAATTAAAATCGTGCCATGAAGTTTTCAGAAATTGGCGGATAGTGAATTAACAGTTCTCGATTTTTAATCCCATTTAGTTTACATGCATACAGTTACGTATTTTGGATACGAGTTTCAGTCCATCGCAGAAAATATTGACGCGAAAGTTCTGTTGCATGTCAAAGAGAGGTGCAGGAAATTCTTATGTACTTCCTTCTTATGTACTGGTTCAAGGAATTCAAAATAGATTGCCAGTTATTTTATCAGATCTAAGAATCATAAAATCGCGTTATAGCAAGTCAAACCAAGATTGATTAATGTTTCGAGCAAATTCTATCGAGATCATTTGTAGGGGGATAAGAATTACATAGAGTCAGAGAGGAATCAATTACAAAACAAATCGTGCCCAAATGTAAATAATTCTGTTGAATTGTATTCAGATGTTTTCAAAGATTGCGATTCTGCTGGACACAAACGTTTTGAAAATATCGGCAAAAAATCAATAGCTCTTCTAACACTTCCAGTTTCAAACGCATGTGTGCTTTTTCGTACAATATAATTAAAAATAAATTGCGGTATAAACTGTCTCTCGAAGTGCTGCTTAATGTTGATGAGGTTCACTTTGCAAAGAGACGGCGGTTTATGCGTAAAATGTATTCATTCAGCCCGTATGGTTGGATCATATATAACGTAACCATGTACAATTTCGAAAATAACAGCAAGAGCAAAACGCAGCGCGATCACCAAGTCGATGCCTTCGACGAAATATTAAATACATATCCCGATGATATTTAAAGTACTGAGTCAACATTATGTCTAGGGGACAAAATGAGACATTGAAGCAATTTGTTTTTAATTTCAATTAACTTCGTTTAACTTAAAAGGCAAAGTATAAAAAGCTAAAAATAATACATGAAAAGAAAATGATAATGAAGCAAAAAAATGTATATAAAGAAAAATTAAAAAAAGGAAAGTTGACTATTTTATACCACTTGAGGGTATTTTAATTTTATATCTGAAATTACCTCTTAAAAGGGTGTACAATGAAAACTTTATGGAATTTTAATCGACATGTAAGGGGAATTGATGTTGGCCTAGGGTAGGGGTCGGCAAAAAAACAATTTATTAAAAATGAAAGTAAACATTACTGAGATTTTGATAGTGAGTTGATTTACAGATTTGTTTTACATCAGGTTCATAATTTGAGGTCTTTAGTTTTACACAGCTTTCAATGCTAACATCGTTGAGAGAGGATCTTAATTTACTTTTAAGGATGTTCATGTTGCTAAACATCTGATTACAATAATATGTAGATTTGAAAATTGTGAAGAGTCTAAATGCAAACAGCTTAAGTTAGTTGTAACTCTCAGAGAGACTATTCCATGTTTCAAATATAATTTAATCTTCCTTTTAAAGATCTGTCCATATATGATTGTAGGAATCTGTAATAAGATGTAAAAGGGGTTTTTTGCTAAGGTGGCAGCGTTCAGACGATTTCGTGTTTTTTTTTCTAAGTTGGTGAATATTTTTGTTAAATTTCTTTACATTATTGTTAATAAACTATAATAATTAAATATTTTCTATTTTACAAACCTATATTTTTTGGGGCTCAACCAGGACTGAAATGCGATTGAAGTGAAAAAAAGTTAGGTTAAACGTATATATATATATATATATATATATATATATATATATATATATATATATATATATATATATATATATATAAGACGATGGCGATGAGGACGAAGACGAAGCCGAAGTACGTTTGAAAAGAAGACGAATAAAGCAATGCGTATTAACATTTAAAGATGTTGAAGATTCGCTTGAGTTGTTTAGCGTAGACGAAAATGAAAACGTAGTGCAGCGAATCGCGAATTTCGAGGAAATCGCGGAAATGTGTTCGTGGACTAATGCTCAGTGGGTATGTTTGCGCATCGATTATTACACGGTACAGCTAAACTTTTCAAAAATTTTGAGTGTCAAGTAAATACGTAGGCCAAGGTGAAATCGGGTTTAAAAAGGGGATTTTCAAAGGTGAAACAGTAAAGAAATTCATCGTCAGTTGACAAGGAAGAAAAGTAATGAAACTTTTCAGTGCCATATTTATCGGGTGTTAGAAGTCGTGAGTCAAGTTCCGATCGAATTAGAGGCGACAATTCAATATATTAAAGACGGTGTGCAAGACGATGCGTCGTGACGACTATAACAAATAGAGTAGAGAAGGTTGCAGATCATGATGCACCAAAGTATACTAGATCGTCCAGAGGTTATATAAAATATTGACCAAAAGCAAAATTGGATCTAGATGATCACGATGTATATGATCTGATACCGAGTCGGTATCAAGAGCACGATGGCCAAATGTTTGAATCTGTTTACCCATAAGAACCCGTATTAATTTCCAAGTTCCTTCCGAACCGTGACCGGCCAAATTTCCCGTCGAAAGTGCGTCGATTATTTCGGGCAAATTAATGAAAATAGTCTTGGAAACGGTTATATTTGAGGAATTGTATGTGAAAATGTGGCATGTTCTCTATTCCGATTTTTTTATATATTTATTTCTATAATAAGCTGTGCTGTTGTTACAAACTTATTAACATAAATTTTCTTGGTACATTCCGAAAATTAGGTATTCTGGAGCATGGCAGGAGTATAAGGGTGGTTGGTTTGAATGTAGTAATTTATCATTATATACAATCATGCTATTAACGTATAAATGGATTCATCAAAACAGTGCGGAGTATAATAGATGAATGTAGAGTGAATAAAAATACTGTGACTGACTGCAATTTTGTAGATGGGTAATTGGTAAGATTGAACGTGAAACGAATAAATGTTTTATGTAAGTTGTAGATGAACGAAGTACAAATGTCTTGCTTCGGATAATTAAGGAGAATATTAGACCTGGGACGACCATCATATCAGACTGTTGGAGGGCATATTGTTGTTTGGAAGATGAGGGTTTCCATGACCTTACCACTCACTTCAGCCACTCAACCATTGCACTCAACCACTCCATCACATTCAAAAAGCCATACACTGGAGCCCATACCAATTCTTCTGAGGGAACATGGTCTGCCATAAAAAAAATACCTGATCATTGTATCAAATGGCAATTTAATTCATACTTGGCACTGTATATTTGGAGGAGGCGGCATAAATCCAATGATTTGATGGAAGATTTTTTGGCAGCACTCACACACTACTTTATGAACACCAGATGCACATTCTCCATAGGGATTTGTAACTTTCAAAAATCCCTTAAATTATATTTGTGATAATTGCATGTATAGTTAGAAGATACTTTCATGTTTTACTTAGAAGATAATTAACGCGTGCCAAACTATATAACAAAACTAAATATAGAATCTCTACAAGACAGATTAACAACCCACATAGAGAAAGAAACATTTGAAGAAGAGGACCCCGTGGAAGATAGTTGGAAGAAAATAAAACATAATATACTGCAAGCAGCAAATGAAGCAGTTGGAGAAAGCAAAGTCAATATAAATAGAAATTTAAGCGATAGAAAAACTCCATGGTTCTGTGAAGAAATAAAAACCTTATCACAACAAAAGAAATCAGCCTACATAAGATACAGGCAATCACCAATGCAACGAGCATACTAAGAATATAAGACAAGCAGAAACAAGGTGAACAACAGTATAAGAAAAATAAAACAGGATTACTGGGAAACATTTTCAAGTAACATGGAAAGAGATTTCTATAGGGTACAAAAACAAATATGGAATGTGATAAGGAACCAGAAAACGGAAACAAAGGAATACATAGAAACACAACAAATAGAGCTGGCAGAATGGACAAGATACTTCCCCCAACTATTTGCCGCTGAAAATCACAGTGAAGAACAAAGGGGAGAAGAAGAAATTGAATTGAACGACATAGAAATAGAAATAACATCAGGAGAGGTGCAGCATGCAGTAAAGAAGCTAAAAAATAGAAAATCCCCTGGTGAGGATGGAATTATAGTGTACAGATTATTTAGTCAGCTTTGCATTGCCAATGATTAAGATTTTAACCGATTGCTGCTTCACACTGAGATGCGCTGGCTATCAAAAGATACATGTTTGACTCGATTTTACAGTCTGTTTGGGTCTCTGATAGGGTTCCTAGGAAACAAAGGCACAAAATTGAGCGACAACCTCATCTCATCAAAAACCGATATTGCTTACTTGACAGACTTGTATAAATTGTTTAATGAAGTCATCTCCAACTTCAAAGCGACGACTTAAACTTGATTAAGACAAAAAATAGCGTTGCTGCTTCTGTATC